>PVJC01011083.1:0-25189 GCA_004026665.1 Murina feae
TAATTTAATATTAGGCAAAGGGTAACTCCTCTGGCTTATTCTTTCTCATTTATCTAATTAAAGAACTGGACTCCATAATCAAAGTCCCTGCCAGCTCTAATAAGTGATTTGGGTATAGCAACAAAGAATATCACAATTAACACATACATCTTAAGGGTTTATTGGAAGTCTAATACTTAAGGCAGCCACCATAAAATAAAAGGTATCTGTAGCCATTCCAACCATAAATAATACCACTTACTGGCTTTAGGAAGTCACTTCTGCACTAGAGAAAAGTTTAACCAGAAATACCACAAGGAAAGGCTCACAACACAGTGTTTAGTGAAATGTACTCAAGAGTATAGATGCATATATAATTGTTTAAAAGACTAAAATGAAATAGAGCCAACACATTAACAACAGTTAACCTATGGATTATGAAATGATGAATGAGTTATAGCTTTCCTCTGTACTTAGTATATTTTTAAAGTATCCTACAATGAGTATCTATAATTTCTATAATGATAAAAGTTAACTTTTGACAACTCCATATAATTCAATGTACTGTGCACCATATAATTGTTTAAATTTTGAGGATGAAATACTTTCAAACCCCTGTACAGCAGAAAGACCTAGGGAATATGGGTTTATTCAAGTCTCAGAACTAGTCTCCACCATTCAGCCCTGCCTCTGGGACACAACAAAGGAAGAACATCTGTGGTTAAGTAATGGACTTGGTAACATTAAGAAAACCAGCCCTCAGGTCATGCTTGCTGAGTCATCCTAGATTAGGCAAGCTCACTAAGACCAACCCAAACAGTTTTTTTAAAAGGAAGGAGGGGAAAAGCAGGTTCCCCAGTCTTACTTTTTTTTTCTTAGATAACAAGCACTCCAAAAATCCTCTTCCAACTGCCAAAATAAATCAAACCTTCTGGGTGGAGAATTCCCTGTCAATCAAATGAGACTCAGTAAAGATAAACTAATAATAGAAATCTGTTACATACTTAGCTGTGCTAACTAGGCGAGTCCCTAACTAGCACAAAGGCACTCTAAAAAATACACTAGCTATGAGCTAGCTATGAAAAACACAGGGTGGGGTCAGCGAGTTCCCTCAGGGTTGGCAGGCCTCATTCTCAGTGGAAAAGTTATAAGGCACTCTTATTTTCCAGGGTCTCTCTACCCCAACCAAAGCCTTCTAAAAATATTTGTCCCATGTTTTCATTCCACATTCTCATATATTATAACATATAATACATGTTCACTCTATGAATCTGGAAAGAAAAGCAGGAAGAAAGATTCAATTATTCACAATCACATCACCCAAAAGCATCCACTTAAAATGGTGATGTGTTTCATTTTTTCCTACCCACATGAAATCTATAAAGTTAGAGGGTTACAGTTTACACAGTACAGATTTATGCCCATTTTTTAATTTTTGACACTGGAGAGCTTGTTCCTAAATCATATTTTCAAAGAGATGGCAAAATCTTCTTCCAGGGTCCTTGACCTTAGCAGAAAGATATGGGCCAGGGAAAACATGACATTCGGCCAACATGCCCAACTGCCCCCCCTCCCCTTGGCATGATTCTTTTCTATATAACTAGAGACTAGGTGCACAACATTCATGCACTGGGGGAAGGGGATGGTCCCCTCAGTCTGTCCTGTGCCTTCTCACAGTCCAGGACCCCTCAAGGGATGTCTGCCTGTGGACATCCCCCAAGGGTTCCTTAGCACTGCCTTTGAGGTGGGAGAGGTTCTCCCGCCAGCTGCACTCGCCTGGTGTGACAAGACAAGCTTCTGGCTGAGTGGTGCTCCCCCTATGGGAGCACACTGACCACCAGGGGGCAGCTCCTGCGTTGAGTGTCTGCCCCTAGTGGTCAGTGCATGTCACAGTAATAGATCATTCTGCCATTAGGTTGATTTGCATATTAGCCTTTTATGTTATAGGATAGCAAGTTATAATGGCATAATACTCTTAGAGTGTGTTCAAGTACTTAAATAGAATTATAAAATGAATGGTCCCTACAAATTACTGTAAATTCAATTCTTTGTTTATATGTTCTTAAAAAGTAAAGTTTCATTCCCTACTTCCTAAGAGCTATGGGATATCTTACATTAACTAGTCATAACACTTTCTTCACAACTATAAAAGTACCCTATTCTCTCAACAGAACGTATATACCAGAATCATGGCACTTTGTCATGAAATACTTAACCCTGAGCATCTAGGTTTATTGCTGCCTGTAAAACTATTCACAATCAGACTGGCAAAATGTATGATGTGACCTCAAATGTCTTAGTATAAGGTATGAAGACATACATCACACACGAAAAAATAGTGACGAGTTGGAAGCTATCTCATCCATTCAATGGAAAACTATGCAAACCATTTTAAATGCTGTAGAAATCAATCTGCTAACAAAGAAAGATGATCACAACATACTGTTTATAGGGAAATAACTGGGGGGGGGGGGTTTACAGGTCTGTGCTGTGATCTTATTTGTGCAAACCTAACAATATGTTTTTCACGTAGAACAAAACAGAATAGACACAAAGTATTCACAGTGATTATGATGAGGTAGGTAGAATGAAGAATTCTTTATCAACACATTCTGATTTTTCTTATGATGCTTTTGTTTGAGGGAAAAAGGTATATAGAACACAAAGCATCTTAAGGGCAACCATCATATTTGTCAAATAACCTAATGGAAAAATGAGAAACAAATAATAGGCATCTGGTCCATGACAATTCTATTACACGAAACACACATTCATGACTTTCTGATATGGTTCCCTGACTGTGGCAGCCTCTGTGCAACAGCTCACAGGTGTGGTTTTCCCTTCATGCTATACAGCTGGACTCACCAGCAGGGATGGTGAAGACTATGAACCTCTACCTCCTAGAAGCTATTCTCAGTTTCAAAGTAACATCACAGGATCCTAAATCTAAAAAAGAACCTTAGAAAGTTCAGTTATGACTCAGACTTGTACAATATCTAAACATCCCTAATAGACGAGAGGCTTCAAAATATCATAACCCAGCATTTTATTTTATTACACTATATCCTTCAGTTAGTTATCTCAGGATTTCCTCTCAGTCAGTAAAAATACATTTATTTAGAATAACAGGATGGTATGAATAAATACGGTCAGAATTAGACATAACTGTGTCTGAGTCAGTGAAAAATATAAATTGTTGAATATTTTTAAAACACCGCTATTGAAAGGATTCTTCCTTTCATGAAGTCTGTTACTTCTGACCTTTCCTTTCCATTACCACCATCACCAGCAGCAGCACCTTAGTTGAGGAATTAATTCAAATCACTTCTAGATTCTGGAAACGTCTAAAACCAACTTACCCTGTCTACCCACTCACTTCTGTCCATGGTAACCTGCTCATTCAGGCCATTTCTGGAACGTCACTTCCATTAAGCCGCTACTCATTCCCTCACAAACAAGTGATCCTTCAAGCAGAGCCCAGAGAAGTGCTCATAAGAGATGTGGAAATACCTTTTAACACACATTTTCATGTGGAATTTGTATTATTAATCTTGACAAATGTAGTCACTGAAGAGCAATTTTCTAAACTGTGTTGCTTCCGGTATTATTACTTGGAGTGGTCTGGCATTTTACTGACCTTATGTAGGTGTGATTTTTTTCTCACATGCCCACTCCAATCAATTCAGTGCCTACCTAGAGTGCAGTGTTGAGAAAGATTCACTGCCCTTGTTCATTGATAATGATAATTAGAAATGACTGCCAAGGTCATGAGATTCAGGAGCGAGTAGATCCATGTCACATATTTACAATCCACTGGTTAGAAAGAGCACCAACGACCCTCCCACTCAAGGGTTTTCAGTCAATCAAGATCTGTAGTAGCAGAAAAGAGGAGGTACATTTCATGCTGGATAGGTGGTAGAGACAAAGTCTGCACCTCTAATTCAGCATGTCATAGATAATATTAATGTCAGAGGATTCAAAATTGACTAATGAAAAAAATATTAAGCAAATCTAACAAGGTATTAGGATTAAGCACGCCCACTCAACTCATTAAACAGACATCACATTTGACATATACCACAACCACATCACTACTACAAGTGAATAATACATGTTGAAATCATATGTGACTGAAGTGATGAAAAGTTGAATTGATAAACCTAGAAATTCATTCCATCAGTTGCTCAATCATTTATTGGGTACCTTATGTGCCTGGCACTGTGCAGACACTGGAAATCCAGTTTTGCATATTCAGCTCACTTTGTAATTGAGCTAAGATTTCAAAAGACCTTTAAATAGTGAATGGAGAGTGAGATTCTCAAACCTCCATGTCATTAATCTTTACAAGACAACCTTATTGGAATCTTTTTATTTTTTGTAATGCTCCAAGATCCTTCTTTCAAAGATATTAATATATTGCTATGAATGAAATTATTTTCTAAAATCATCATTCTGCTGAGGGCTTAATAAATCTGACATTCAACTTGTGTGTGATATATGTGGCCACCTACCCTCCACCTTCAATCAACTGATGACTCAGTACTGGCTATCCCAGGGAAGTCCTCCAAACCTCTGCAGAGAGCTGTGCCATACCCGCATCCTGTTTCCTACAGTCACTAAGGAAATTTCCTCACCCCTAATGAATTCTTACTGTTTTATTGCAGGGCTTAAGAAAATCCTTAATTGTCCCTAATCTTATATTGTACTTCTACAACACACATTCTAAAAGAGTTTCCATACTTTCTTAATTCACATACTTAGTAAGATCTTACCAGTAAAACAAATAATTTATTATGAACTAATTTTTACTTTGCAAAGTCCAATAGGTATTAATTACTCACTGTGAGTTTTAAAAGCTCTTAACGAGTTGAAAATCCTATTTATTCAAAGCTAATTCTGTGAAATGTGACACCATGACAAGTCAGTTCTCTCTCAATGCCTTTTCTGTCCCTAAGAAAGCTAATTTTCCTACCACTTGAAGCAGAACCCTGAATATTATTTGACCATTGTCTCTACAACTTAAAAGTGTTACTGCTAGATAAGTAAAGATACTGGTGTTTTTTAAATGGCTTCTGTACAGGCTAATCATTTTATGTATCACATATATCCTATGAGAATGCTACTATCCTATATAATAAAGAGGGATTATGCAAATTGACTGTCACTCTGGTCAATTTGCACCCACAGCTGAGGCTAAGTTCCCATAACGAGTCTTAAGGAGCAATCAGCAACCTGAGGCTGCGCGCCCACCCACCTCCTGCATGGGGCTTGACAGGGAACCTCAGGTCGTGCCTTCCACCGCAGGGCTTGACAGGAGACCTGTCAGGCTGCTCCCCCCACCCTAGCACCAGGCCACAGGAACTCAGGCTGCACCCTCTTCCCTGGTGCCAGGCCAGGGGACCTTAGGCCATGCCCCCCACCCTGGCCCCCAGGCCAGGGGACCTGAGGCTGTGCCCCCCACCCAGCAGGACTTGACAGGGGCCCTCAAGGTGTGCCCTCCACCCTGGTGCTGGGCCAGGGGACCTCAGGCCATGCCCCCCACCCCAACACCAGGCCAGGGGACCTCAGGCTGTGCCCCCTGCCCCGGCGCCAGGCTGGGGGATCACAGGACATCCCCTCTGCCCAGCAGGGCTTGATGGGGGACCTCAGGCCATGCCCCCCTGCCCTGGCACCCAGGGGATCTGAGGCTGCACCCCCCCACCTGGCAGGGCTTGACAAGGTGGGACCGGCCGGGTCTGGATCTAGCCCAATGAAGGGGGGCCATCCAGGTTTGGGTCTCGAGCAATTTTGAGGTGCATGTGGGTGGTTTAAGACTTGACTCTGGGTTCCATGGTGCACCCCAGACTCTGACAGGAGGAAGATTTTCAAATACGTTTTACTAATTTTCTTTAATCTCTGACACTTCTATTATAGAGAAAGGGAAAATAGCAATATTAAAATATTTCCTCTAATTAATCTCCTTTTAATGTGCACAAATTTCGTGCACGGGGCCACTAGTCACAAATAATGAGATCACATTCTCCAAGTAGCTACTTCTTGTAGAATTTATTTTAAAAACAGTTAAACAAAAATTACATCTTAAAATATATTTAAGGAGATGGAAAAATGTGTGATTTTTTCTGTACGCAAATAGTATTTCAATTTAAAAAATACTTCACAAGGAATTCTAGCACTGGACACGGCCTGAAATCTACATGATATGAGGAAAGAGGATCTCGGTGGCAATTGGAGATTTGGGTTTAATTTAAATTCCATTACATAGACCAGCTGTGTGGCTTAGGTTTCTCAAGAGCCTATATTTATCTGCAATATAAAGTGGTCGAACTAGATTACCTACAAATTCCCTTCTAATCCAAAATTCTGTGATCCTAATAGAGCAGTTTCTTTAATTTGGGATCAGAATCATAAATAAAGGTCAAGTTTGAAGAAAGTTTCCCTAGAAAGCACCTTGTTTAGCCACAGATCTTTAAAGAAAAATTGCAATAGCTGTACAAACACCAGTTCAAGTCACACCTTGAATGATAAGCATTTTTAGGCTGCCAGCTTTTCCCAGAACAAGATATGGCAAGCACTTCTCTGGTTCTAACCTTTTCATTACTTTGAAATGTGAATGGCCGAGGTGATGAATGGTAAAAACTTCAAGATCCAAAGACAAAGGCAGTACATACTGCACTATCATTTATTGCTAACGTAGACTGTGTCCTACAGATTTCTCAATGAAGTAAGCCTACAAGGCTCTCAAATTCCCCTCCAAGCCGCCATGTAGCATAAGATCACAACTGAAAAACCATTCAATTCTTGTAGCCCCTGGCAAATTCCAAAGATTCCACTCATATTTTTACATCAGCATTAACTTTTCCATCCTGAAGGTTTGAATTCCCTTCCTGCATGTTACAACCTACATTAATTTCAAAAACACAATTTCAGCATTTAGAATTTGCAATAGAATTCTTTAAGTTTTCGTTTTTCTTAAACAAGCAGCACTTTAAAGATTATCTAATCCATTCCTACTTTTGAGAGGTCATATCACTGATTACTGGAAGGGTATGGTCTCTTGCCTCAGACTTATTCTGATTTCTGAATGTATTTTCTACTAAATTTATAAAGGAAACCTACCCAGATTATAAACTCTTTATAACACCCACACAAGTATACCCCCTGTTATCAATTTCCAAAATGCTAGTTATCCCACTGCCTTTTCCTCAGTCCATCAGCTTCTCTCTGCAAAGTGCCAAACCTGGCAACTACTGAGGCTCTCAGAGAAAACAAGTATTATCTATTAATAACAGTAAATCTCCAAAAGAATACCAATACCAGGAAAAGAAGACCTAGATGATAATTAACAAGCGAGGCATGGTAAATTATGTGCCTTTACTAGAGCACATTATATAAAAACAGGAAACTAATAGAGATATATCTGCTTTCTAAACAGAAGGAAGACAGCCCTGGCTGGGTGGCTCAGTTGGCTGGAGCACTGACCCTTACACCAGAAGGTTGCAGGTTCAAGTCCCGGTCAGGGCACATGCCCAGGTTGCTTGATACCAGGTCGAGGGGGCCCTGAGTGGAAGGCGATGGATGGATGTTTCTCTCACTCATTGATATTTTTCTCCCTCTCTCATTCTTACTCTCTCTCTAAAATCAAGAAAAACATAACCTTGGGAAAAATTTTTAAAAAGACACAAAATTATCCTCCACATTCCATCGAGATTCTAGACTAAATTTTAACCACTGCCTGACATCCTTAAGAGTGGCCTGGAAGAACTGTAACTGCAAACCCAAGTAAATAAGTTTAGGAAAACAGATAAATCCATACAGAAACAGGAAATGAGTATATGTGGTACCCTTGTTTTTTTCTAAATCCATCCTGGTGAGAATTTCCAAAGTATATGCCACACAACAAATATTCTGTTTCATAATAATACGTCTTATGTGAAAAAGAAATTCTACTATCAAATAAGCTTAAAAACGTTGGGTTGAACAGGAGAGGTTCTTTAATTCTGGACTTCAAAGAACTAAAAATCCATTGAGAATCTCTCCAGAATCAACTGTGTTTAAACACACAATCTTTCCTCAAGAGCTAGTGTTTACCAAATAATGCTCTAGTACTTAACTATTTTCAACTCTAATAAAATTATGTGAGATCTAATCACATAGTCAGATAATCAGAGATTATCTAATGGTATAAAATGTTATTAGCACTTTGCTCAGTTTCTTCACATAAGAACTTAGGCCAATTTTTAGGTAAAGAGTCAAAGAAAATTGGTTCCACTGGTTCACTCCATAATCAAATAATCAATTCATGGCTCTAAAGGTCTGATTGCCCAATCTTATCCACCCATATAACAACAAAATATAAGATAGAATTCCACATTAAACATGGTTTGAAATTGTCTAGTTATTCGAATTTCCCCTAGGAATAGTATGCCATTTGTTCTTTCTGTTAAAAGGGATCCAAAGCTTAATTTTTCAAGTCTTTAAGGCAACAACAAATCTAAAACATTCACTTTTTCTGTATAAAGTATCACTTTTTCCAAACAATAAAATGTTTTCTTAATCTTTTGCATTTCCTGCCATCATTCCAAAAGGAAAAAAAAAAAATCTCTCAAGTAGATAGAAAATAATACAAATAGATAATATATACCTATCCCTTCTAATGTTGTACCTGACTACTAGGCAATGAGACACACACTTTCAGTCTAAAGCAATTATATATTCACTAGAGGCCTGGTGCACAAATTCATGCATGGGTGGTGTCCCTCAGCCTAACTAGTGATCTGGGCCAATCGGGGCTGGCCGGCTTGGGGTAGAGACAGTTGGAGGTTGGCTGTGAGAGCACATTGACCATCTGGGGGCAGCTCCTGCATTGAGCATCTGCCTCCTGGTGGTCAGTGCACATTATAGTGACTGGTTGTTCAGTCTCTTAGGCTTTTATATATATAGTTTAACAAAGCAAACATTTTTTCCCAGACTCCAATTCCAAGTTACCACTTCCTGTCAAAGCACCAAAGTTCATTCCTGTAAATCCAAGCTGCTATCGCTTCCCTTTTGCACATAATCAACAATCATAGCTACAATTATAAAAACTACAGACCTAAAAGACAGAGGTCTTAGATAATCATCACATCATGTTTAAATGACTACAAGAGCCAAAGGCATACTATAATGTGAACGAATGACATGGTCTGCCTTTTCTTTTTTCCTCTTTTGGGAAACATGGCTACAGAGAAAGAGTTCTTCACATTTAAATTTAAAGTATGTACAAGGGGCAAAAAACATCTGACAGTTTCAGTAGAAAGGAGTCAACAGAGAGCAGCAGGGACTGCTGCTAACTGGAGAGCAAATGCTCCTTCTAAACTCAGTGGGCTTGACCAGCCAGTGTGGCTCGGAGGTTGAGCGTTGACCCATGAATCATGAGATCAAAGGTTGTGGGATTGATCCCAGTAGGGGGTATGCAGGAGACAGCTGATTGATCATTCTCTCTCATCACTGATGTTTCTATCTTTCTCCCCCCTCCCTTCCTCCCTCTGAATCAATACAATACATATGTATAAAAGCCTAAGTGACCATCCAAGCATCCGAATGGAAGCTGTGAGGTGCAATGACCATCAGGGAGCAGACACTCAATGCAGGAGCTGCTGAGTGACAGCAACTTTGCAGAGTGCCTCTCACACTCCAGGACCCCTCGGGGGAGCTGGACTGCCGGTTTCGGCTCAATCCCTACAGGCCAGGCCAAGGGACCCCACTTGCCAGAGGGACCCCTCTCACTCCACAGATGCCCTTCGAGCCCCAATGCCACCCGAGGTGCAGCTGGCTGGGGAGGGACTGCGGGAGGTTTGCTCGAGGGCATGTCCAGCCCATCTCACCCTGTTCCGCCCTGCCAGCCACTTTCTAATTAATTTTCTTTCAATGTGCCCAAATCTGTGCACCGGGCCTCTAGTATACGCATAAAACTCAGTGTGATCAAGACCTTCACTCCCATGCAGAATGCAAGGCCATGCTGCAAGACTTCAAGAAAAACCAGAAATCTTGTTTTATGTGAAATCTTTTATTTTTTCAATGTTGCTTCCAATTTAGAAAAAGAATACTATGCAAAGCAGAAAACAAAATCTGTAGGCCACATCCCTAGCCCAGCTAACAAATTCAGTTTCATCAAATCATGAGGCAATCAGTAGTGCCTAAAGATATCTGATCATCTGGCCAAAGCTGGAAACATAATCAAGGAACTGACTCTCATCAATTTATAACACCATGTACTATGAATTAATTTAATCAGCAAATTTACTGAGTGCCTACTAAGGGTTAGATGTTGTTTCAGACATTGAAAATTGACTGATGGATGCAAAAGAGAAAAATAAGAAAAAAATCCTTGTTCTCCTGGAGTTTATATTCTAGTAAGGGGAAACAAACAATGAACATAGTAATAAGCAAGCTATGCAGTGTGTATTTAATGTTAAAAAACAAAGAAGGGAAGTGGAATTAAGAGTACTACTACATACTTAGTATTATGTCTTGCAAAGGTTTTGTTAGGGGCCAAAATCTTTTCTAAGTAGTTAAGAAGCCTAACATGGCAAACATAACAAAGCAAATTAACTTTCGTATGCATCAATTTCCTTATTCATAAAACAACAGGGTAACTATTGGCTTAGGGTGGAATCAAACCCCATATTCAACTTGATCACTAACATATCCACACAAACATATACACATATTATCATGGAATATCTCATTCTTTCTAGGTCTCAGAAATAGTTAATAAACTCCAATGGAATCCAGCTGTCACTGATTCATTACCTCTTACTTCTAAAATGAAGAAACTAGACTGCTATGTCGGGCTCTGAACCCAGCATTTCCAATCAAGTCTTCCACTTCTATTCCTCGGCACAGGCTACTTAGAAGAAAGCAGAGAAAGTTCTAGGCAGAATCCTAAAAATCCAGATTAGGTTAACTTCTCTGAGCCTGAACTTGTTTACCCATAAAGCAAGAGGGCTGCAGCAGAGGGACACATATTTTTTTCCAGTTATAATTCTGATGACTCTACATTCAGCCTATACATGGGTGGGACATTCCTTGCTGCTTTGTTCAGTGTTGGAGTGGTTTATGAAATGTAGTCCTGCTGATAAGTTGGAGGATGAAGTAGATGTCCTCTCAAGATGCCTCCTGGCCCCATAATCCCATGATTGATTGTGCTTATAATGGAATTTGTCTAGCCTTATAATTAGAAATGTAGCTTGCTGATCACACATCTGGATCAGATAAATCTGCACAAATAGCATTTTACCAGAAGCAGAAATGCCAAGCATATAACAGCTGTGTTGTTACATCTACCTTGCAAGTAACAAGGAATACTATTTATCCATAGAAAGTAAACGACTACAGCAGACAGGAATAAAGCTGACTTCACTCAAATCATTTTGGGATAGGAGAAATGTTTATAAAAGAAAAAATATATATTGGTCAAACTTCCATATTAATTTACAAGACTGATACAGAAAATGATTCCCACACATAAAACACCTCAAATTCCAAAACACTATTTCCTTATTTCCTGCAATCCTAGTTAATGATGAGTTTATTGTTATTGAACTTTCGTAAATGTAACAGGCTCCTCTGACTTGCATGTCAACATAGCACGTAGAACCATGAACCTAATCCACAATTAAGTATTAAAGTGTCAAATGTACTCTGGGAATATTCACCTCCACAGAAAATAAATGTGTTTCAAGTTAACAATTAATTTCACTCAACCAGTGCTGGATAATATGAAACAAGAGGAAATTATTTTCCTAAAAAGAAATAAAAGCTCTTCTTAGCCAATTAGGTAAGCATTAACTACCTTACACTTTGAAGCCCATTTCTTAAACCCAAAACCTTAATGTGCTAATCTAATTGCTCTAAGAAATAACTGACAAAAGGCGTGACTAATGGCAAACAGGTATGAATACAAAATCTGTCACCTATTACTAACATTACCAACACAGCCACTCAATCTTCTCATTTACAATACTGTTCACAATTTCATTTTCCACATTCAAAAATATAGTCAGACTCTGAGTGATAATGAGGTGTCAATGAAAGTGCAATTATAAAAAAAAATGTACCACTCTGCTGGGGGATGTTGATAACGGCAGAGTCTGTGCATGCTATGGGGGGAGATGAGTATATGGGAAATCTCTATACCTTCCCCTCAATTTTGCTGTGAACCTAAAACTGATCTAATAAAACAAAGTCTTAAAAAAATATATTCAATATGTTATAAATTTAGGAGAAAGAAAATAAACTATTACATCAAGTCAATGCCCCTACATTGAAATGTATGCATGGAATAAGATCCTAAGATTAAAATGTAAAACTTACAATAGTCACTTTATATATAAAACATAAATATGGAAAATCACAATACATGTTTACCCTTATCTCAAAATTCCAGTCTCAAGTCAGTACTGTTTGTGCCATGTAAAGAAAAAACAATGAGAACAAAGATCAGAGAGCCACGGAAACAAAAGAAGTACCCCAGAAACCAGGATTACATTTCTGATTGATGGAGAAAACAGTGATGATTGAAGAGGTCAAGACAAAAGCAAATTTCCATGGTTCTGAATGGAAGGAATCCACAAGGCAATCTGACCACATTTCTTAATATTTATTGAAAACCATGAGTAACAGTTGGTGTTTTTGAATCAGTCTTAAAAGGAATACAGATGATTACAAGATTACCAAGCTGACTCAACAGATGAATCTTTAGAAAAAGAGTTAATAAATCACAACTTTCAATGTTTATAAATAAAATTTTAAACTAAAATGACACCCTGGTGATCAGTTAATGAATTTTTAAAAGAGCATTAATCAACTATTTCCAAACACTGGGAAACAAATTTATGCAACTGAAGTTAACTGATTCTCATTCCTAAGGAAGTTATTACTACATGGAAAATAAGTTAGCAGTTCAAAAAACTTTACAGATTTCGAGAATCAAATGGACACATACATACATTCTATGTGTAATCACTGTCCTTAAGACACCCCCTCTTTGGGGTTAGGCTTTTCCTAAGCAAACATCAACTATGAACTTGTGATGAGCATGTCAGTGAACCACCATCAAATTACAATTAAGAGCGTGAGAGCAGGGCCTTCTGGCTTTACCAAAGAGAAACAGCAAATGGGCAGCTTCCATCCCTTCAAAGGCACTGTCAAAAATTCTAAGATTCAAAACAATGTCTTCAACCTGGAGGGTGAGAACTCTCAGAATAAGATAAGAGCTGAACCACACTCCACTTCAATTATCAATGTATGAGACATCCAATCTCCTTCCAAAGCCCTGGGTGTAAGGCAATAAGTGAAACTAGGTAGTGTGGCCTCCCCCGTTTTATAATTCTTTCAGGTAATTGAATGTCATTAGCAAAGGTCTAAGAGTGAAGTATGAACTTTTTATAAGATAAAACTTATTTTTCTGTTCTGAGTTTTTCCATTTGTTTTCTGAATTTAGGGGTTCAAACAAACTTTTAATTCATATTTAAAAAACAATAACTGGCCTATTTATCAATCCTTTTCTTTCTCTCCCCTCTATTATTTAAAATCGTTCTTTTTGAATCTGAGGTTTCAGATTTGAAACCTCGCATTTGAAATTTTGCATAGCCACCTAGGCAGGAATTCTTTCAGTTAACAAGGCTGCTAAATTAACAGCAAGTCCAGCAGCACACAAATCCACTCACCCACTCTCTGTCTTTTTTTTTAAGAAACAGATTTTCTACTTCCATGCTTTTCATTTCCAGGAACAATACGTCTCTCATGGCAAGCAGAGGCCACAAAAATAAGGAGTAGCCCTGATCACAACTCAGCCTTGCTCCCTTCCCTCACCCAACACCTCACTTTAAATAACAATGTCCTATCTTCCCTTACAGAAATTGAATCTCACCATCTTAAAGGATATTGACAATGTCCAAGATTGTAGCTATTTAGGTACTATTTGCCATCTCCACAAACTTCAGTGTGTGCAGAATTGAGTGGCAAAGTACGACCCCAACAATCGCAACAGGAATAATCCCAAAATACCTCTGATTTGGTGATAAAAATGTTCTGACGGTCAAATTCCTTTCCATTATCTTTGGTGTCAATATCTGCCCAATGTACTTGCCAGTCTATTCTTCCTGGTCTCTCCTCCTATTAAACTAGCAGGAGCACTTGGAGTTGTTTACAGCTCCCAGGACAAAATCCCACCAAGGGCAAATAGAGGCTTTGGAGGAAGGAAGAGACTCACTCTGGATTTAACAGGCACAAAATTCCTGCCATTCAATACGGATTTATCCATTTATCCCAATTAGCACAGGGATAAAAGAAAGACACTGAGGCCCCATCTCAGTGTCTACACTAACTGTATAGTTTAACAGTTTGACATTTACAGTACTTAATAGAAATGTCATGTCTTCCTAAATCCAGGGAGGTGCTGATTTATACAGATGTCAATCCCTACTAAGGCCCTACTACCCACAATTTCTGTAGGGTATGAGTTCTATTATCTCAAGGGTAGCTAAAATACCTATGTCACACTTGAGTTTAAAAAAAAACACAAAGAGGTCAGTGGGCCATCTCCTGTACCAAAGAGCAACTGAGAGTCAAGTAAACACATTCCCATGGCAATCATGTGACACTGATGACCAGAATTTCCTGTGAAAGGCTGCCTTGGACGGGAAACCTCCAAAACTTACCTGATTTGTCTCCCTTATATTAAGGAAATGCCCCTCAAACCAATGAGCACACAAAAGACACCTGTGTGGGAACAGGCAGAAAGCTATCCTCAAAGTCAAAAGCATTTTGTATAGATTGCCCTCAACCAAAGAGGCCAGTGTTTCCATCTTCCATGATCTAAATGCTTCAGGACATTCAAATATTTACCTGATCTACCTACTGCTCATTTCAAAGAAGTTAGGACGCAAAGACAAGGTAGACTTCTTTACAATATGAAATTTACCATTTCCAAACAAATGAAAATGAATGCTATCTACATACATTGTCCTATTGGTCAAATGGCATTCCTTTGGACATGGACACCTGTGCTCACCCTCCCAAACTCTAAGATTAAATTTACATGACAATATTAGGAAATAGCTATTTTCATATATTTTTAAATGGGGGTACACTTTTAAGAATCAGTACAAAGTGTCATTTTAAAGAATGTCAAGTGGAAGTTCACAGAAAGAATTTAAAATATGCTATCTAAATTGGATATTTGTCTGAAATCATATAGCTAGACACGTTCTCCTTTCTGTGCATTTTATTTGGTTACTATTTTTGTTTTTGAGGTATCATTCTAGTATGAAGACAAAAATTTGACTTTTTTTTTTAAGGTTACTTTAACACGATTTGCCCAAGTACTTTTATAGTCTTACCTTTGTGAACTTAAATTACTAGGCAACTTAAAAGTATTCCAGCTTTCTTGTGGGGGGAAAAACAGTCAAATATTTCTATAGTGGAAGATTTTCTACATGAGATCACAGAAAAGAATTCATTAATTCTCTTTCAGACAACCACACTGAAGGCCAAAATCTTTGTTCAGGGAAGGACGAAAGCATTCATCAATTAAGCGTAGTAATGTTTTAGGGCTTTGTTTATAAGTCCAGCATAAATCACCATCTGTTAACTTGGACTAAAAAACTTTAATTGGTGTTTATGTAGTTCAGAATAAAGTAAAAGAAGAGGCCTATGTGAAAATGCCACCCCATAAAGATTTTCACACCCCTGGATCAATACAATCCCATTCTTATTGAATAATATCATGTTTAAGGCTTGCTTCCCATGCTCTTTCATTCTAAACATTATTTTCTCATGTTAGAAATATTTACATCTTCTAGGAAAATTCCTAATTTGCTATTTTTTCCAATCGAAAGAAGAAATTCTATTTTTTAAAGGGCAAAAAAATTGCAATCTCACCTAAGCACAGCTTATTTAAATGCTTCAGATTTCTTAAATTACACTCAATTTTAGAACAGATACGGTCTTTCTTACCAACTCATTCCATCTATTTCAAATGCTACATTTCCAGTTGTTTTCTTAATTAATTCTTTCTAAAATCATATTCAAATTGTACTATGTGGCTTGATCACTGGTAAATATAATTTCATGTATGTAGATTTTATTTTCTAATGTGAATGCAAACTTTGAAGACAGGGACCACATCTTAATTTATTTTGTTCCCTCAAACTTCTCCCCCCCTATATATTACTTTATATACAACAGATATTTTAAAAAGTTAATTCGATCTCTCAAACTATTAACATTACTCATACCAAAGTCACTCTAGAAATTGTTATTATTTAATTTTGTAAGTATACTTCATTGTCCCAAATACTCAAAGACCCCTCTTGATGCCCTTGTGACCTAAAAAGAATTCACAGGCTTTCATCACATATAATGGAAACTTTCCACCTTCCCTTAACCACTCTGAAACTCAGGAAAAATAAATTAGTATGTTTGTACTTATATAATTTTTTAAGTCTAATTTCCACTCAATATTTTAAGGAATTAAAAGAAAACGTTGTACGTACACTCTCTCCCTAGATGCTGACATTGCATCTTTGCTGAGCTGTGCACTCAAGTGGAAAGGCAGGAAGAACTCACAATTCAAGAGGGGAAGTGCCTAACAAGCATACAAAACTGAGCCATAAAAGACCATGTGCAAGTCAGTGCTGACCAAGAGCTCTGTGGACAAGGGCCTGGTCATGATTTGTCGTCACACTCCTCGCAGCTAGCATAATCCTCTACAACACACTCTCTGAAAGCAGAGGTTGTTTGCTTTGCTCACTGCCGTATCCCCAAACACCAAGAACAGACCTAACACAGAGCAGTGCTCAGTTAATATGTGTGGAATAAATATTTGTAGAAAAAATATACAACACATAGTAGACATGTGTAGGAAAGTTGGTGGAATAAAGTCCTGGCACTAGTTGAATTTATTTTAAGATTATATTTCTTCTGGTCACAATTACTTTAAGAGGGACACAAACTGTTACGTATCCAGGGACAGTTGACCATATCAAATCCTATAGGGAAAAGCTTTAAAAATGGGGGAACTTACTAGTAAGACTGTAGAACAGAAGGTATAAAGGCAAATAAGCTAACTATAGTTGAATTTAGGGAGCTGGCATGTGAACGGAGAAGCAAACTTGCTCTGGGTTGCTACAGAGTAGTGTTTTTTGAACTATAGGTCAACATCCATTCTTGGGTCACATAATCAATTTAGTGGGTCAGTGACTGGCATTCTTTTAAATAGAATAGAATGGTATCAAAAATAATAAAGGCAAGTATTGATTAATAAAACTTTTGATTCAGTTTTATGTATATAAATATTTTTGTGTATGTGTGTTTACTGGGATGCAGGGTAAAACATATCTTGATGTGTGTCCCAGTCAAAATACATGAAATAAAAGTGCTATAGAAAGCTTATCTTTAACCATGACAATTTGAGCTAAATATAAAATTTAGATGTCAAAAAAGATTAATTGATTACTTTTTTTTTAGTAGTTAAGCTAGACAAATTGGGCTAGCCTTTTCCCATATGGTACTTGATAAAGCTGGTCAATGTGTAACAGAATCCTAATGCAGCTTTTTTTTTTTCTTTCTTAAGGGAAAGGATGGGAGAGGGAGAGAGAGAAATATTGATGTGTGAGAGAAACATCAACTGGTTGCCTCCTGCAATAAAACTAGTGACTTTTTGGTGCATAAAACAACACTCAACCAGTTATGCCACACTAGCCAGGGCTGATTACTTCTTAACGTTGAAGTCCTTTGCCAGTGGGCATCATACAAAGAATTGAAAGAAATCTTAGTTACCACCTGGTTTATTTCCTTCATATCATTAATCATAAGAGTGAAGATACCTAAAACCAATCTGGTAATAGGGGCAGAACCAGAACTAGAAGTTGATTTTGACAACTAGTCCAACTGTATCGTTAGAGGGTCACAGTAACTCTAGCACAGGCTGGTGACCATGTCAAGATGTCAGAGGGAGTCTTGGCACTAAGTACAATGGTCTCTCTGATGTCTATAGATTAAAATTATTTCATGCAAAACTATGACAAAGTATTGTACTTATCTTTTGATGATCAGATTTATAAGCTTTCAGGATAAAAATGATAATAGGGATTTCATTTCCATATATGTCATTATTTATAGAGTTCAGGACCTTGAACATGATAAAAGCCATTAAGGAAAAACTAAAATAAAGACCTCATCATTCAAAGTTTTATAAGACATAAAGATGAGGAATAACATCCTTTTGACATAAAAGCACCAGGTAACCCTAACTAAGAGGAAGAAAGCCCACCTTGAGACAGTTTGCAGAGCTTAAAAGTCTTTGAAATTGGAACACCTCTTGCCATGTTTCCCCCCATAAAAAGAAGTTAACACCTAATCCTTAAGTATCTGTAGCAAAGTAGAAAGGAAGCATTAATAAGACCTGCTCACACCATTCCCTACCAGTCCAGTCCTACCCACATTTTCACGACCCTCCACCTCCTTTCATAAGAGAAAATGATTCCTTATAGCAAACCCGTCAGGAAAACATGAACTTCCATGAAGAATCAGCAGCAAACTTTTAAAAGTTATATTATTTAAGGTTTTTAAGTCATTGTCCCAGTTTTGAAGACCTGTCTGTCCTTCTATTTCTTTTAGGCCCTAGGCACAAGATAACATGGTTTAGGGCATCTCTCTCTCTCTCTCTTCCTCTTAACTTGGTGAGAAGAAACCCACAGGTTTCTCAAATACAGACAGTGGATAAGTGATAGAATCTTCCATTTTTCTAATGCTTCATTAAAATCAGTAAGTTCAAAGAGTTGTGCTTGGATCATGTTTAATCACACATGCAATGCAAGAAACGTTTGTTATTGGAAGGAAGCTGGCAGAACAAGGTGAGTAGTTTGACACTGATGACAACATCAATTATGTCAGATGTAGGTCTTGAATAAGCTAGTTCCCCAACTGGTAATCAATCATATAACTGTGGCCACTAATGGATATGGGTCCTGCCAAGTTTCATGTGCCCAAAAGTTACAAAATAATTTCCTTTCTGTGTATCTCAAAACAGACTTAAATTACCTTATTTTTCCAGTCCTTAAAGCATAACCCATGCTATCAAGTAGCCAACTTAAGATATCTACAACATCTTCCACTATGAAATCATCCTCCACAGCTAGAAGGCAAGATTCTGTAGTCACAGACAACAAATCTTTACTGACTTTAAAACGAGTTACTCAATGCAAAAGCATGAAGAAGGGCTGCTCTTAAACAGAACTAATCTAACATCTTTAAATTAGTAGTTTTAACTTTGTGCTAACTTTTCCTTTTTAAGAAGAGTTCAAGGCTCAGTTGTCATTGCAAGTGCTTGGTACATGTGCTCTGTGTGTGTGTGCAAGCTGGTTTGATGTGTGTGGACACGACACGTGAATGGTTTCTAAGTCATGGAATACTTAAGATCTATCAATAGGGAACTAGGTATGAATATTGGCCTAGTGGAATTTTGAAACTGCTGCTACTCTCACAGCAAGAAGGACCACCTCAGTGGTAGTCAACTACAGTCACGGGCTAGCTTAGCACTAATGCCATCAACTGCATAAAGACAACTCTCAGGACAGAGGCATACTTTAAATTAAATGACTGGAAAAATGAGGTCCAACATATATCAACTCATTTATAGACAAGTATATTTCAATACACCTTTTGCAAGGTCATGACGAGATAAAGTGCTCCTCCAGAGTTATCATCCTGTGATACAACGCTTGCTTGAAGATGCAGCACAACACTGTCCTAAACTCATGATGGAAGGCTGGTTTTCAAAGAGAACAGTTCTTAAGGGCCACATGGTAAGGCAACTGGCCATGGTGGGGTTGGGGGTGCCCACTAAAGATAGGTCATGTCTTTCTACGGCTAAAATAATGACAGTTTCTCATGAAGAGGAGGACATAAAACAAGGTAAGTCAGTAAACTTATATAAGCTATTGACCCATCACAAGGCCAACTCAGTAAAAAGGTAACTACAAAACATACTCTATAGTGACCTACATGAGACAATTTCACCACAAATGCCTTTAGATAATGCTCACCTGCTAATGAAATCATCATTAAAAGTGTAAATGGAGCCCTGGCCTGTGTGGTTCATTTGGTAGGGTGTAATCCCATGAATGCAAAGCCTGCCAGTTAAATTCCTGGTCAGGGCACAGCCTTGGGTTGTGGGCTCCATCCCCAGTTGGGGGCGTGCAATAGGCAGCCTATTGATGTTCTGCTCTCACATCAATGTTTCTCTCTCCCTCTCCCTTCATTTCTCTCTAAAATTCAATAAAAATCTTTTTTTAAAGTATAAATGAAGAGTTGACTGGCAATGAAGTGGTCAGTGTAGACATGGAGACTCACTCATCATAGCTACCCTACCATCACTCTCTTTAAGAAGTTAAATTAGCCCTGACCGGTTTGACTGAGTGAATAGAGCGTCAACCTGCAGACTGAAAGGTCCCAGGTTCGATTCCAGTCAAGGGCATGTACCTTGGTTGCAGGCACATCCCCAGTGGGAGGTGTGCAGGAGGCAGCTGACCGATGTTTCTCTCTCATCGATGTTTCTAACTCTCTATTCCCTTTCCCTTCCTCTCTGTAAAAAAATCAATAAAATATATATATTTTTTAAAAAGTTAAATTACTTTCCAATGATAGGTGGTTTCCCATCCCAAAAGAAATTTAACCAAGTAGAGAAGTCAAAGTCCACAGTATAAATAATTTGGCCATCTTCATTCTAACAGTTATTTGAAAGCTGATACCGGGGCCAGGAACAGAGTATGTTTCACCTACTATTCAATAAAGTCCCAATCCGCTTTCACATCCAGTCCAGGCTCTCTACATTCTAACTTCACTACATTTGAGAACTACAAATAGGAACTGAGCAAACAGGACCTGTTGAGAACACACCAAAGCTATGCTAAATTCTCAGTGTTTTGACGGAAACTTCTCTTCATACTAACCTTTTAAAGCAGAGTTCCAGACCAGCACGGAACACAGTAGCTGAATTATAGCACCTGGCTATAATACTTCAAGCCCTTCACTTAAATGCCGATGATAATAGTTCAATCACATAAACAAAGAGAATGTCTGTTTTAGAACAGCTAAATGTGGAGATGCAGACATATTTCATTATATCTGCCGAGTGGCTAAAGTCCAAAACCCGCCACCATCTGCAGGCTTTGCTTGCCTGCATTTCAGATCCCCACCGCTATGGAAGGAAAGAGCCACTCTGGCCTTTTTTATTAACATAAAGAAAAGATTAAAATAATGAGGTTTAAGTGCCTCATAAAGGCTTAGGTGAAAGCACATTATAGGAGGCATCAATACTATAGTTAGTGTGGTCTCATCTGAAGTGAAACCTAGCTTCATTAGCACTGAATTTTCTTGCTGTATTTTCATAGATGGGAAGCTCTGTCAACACAATTCTACTGAGGCAGGCTGTACAAGGAAGATAAAAAGCTAAATGCTCGCTTCTTAACGGCTGCTTTTGGCCCACAAAGTCCATTTTGCTATATTGTCATCATCCCTTGATGTTAAGCTTGACCAACCAAGGAGCTGGACTCTTCACAAAGCAAGAATTCCTCTCCCAGGCTGAAAAGCTTAAGGGATTGTTAAAGCAACTTTTCCTCAGCTACAGAGGAATTAACAAGGGGATGCCTTCAGATGTGGAGGCTGACTATCTCTTATGTCGGTGTTCAAATAGGATTTTACTGTTAGGCATTATAGCTCTAAACATTAAATTATCTGATTTGTAAAAATATTTTCACTCATTAATGTCATTACTATTTAATGATTAACCATTGACTACCCGTGGGAGATGAAGACACCGAGAGTCAGAAAATGTCAAGATTTTGTCATTACCCAGGAAAATGCAAACTATACACTTTCCCAGGTCTCTTAAACTTCAATGCCCGATACTGAAGCCACTATAACAACATATGGCTATATAAGTTAATTAAAATTAAATAAAATTTAAAGTTTTGTTCCTCAGTCACAGAAGCCACACTTCAAGCACCCAATGTGATTAGAGGTGATCCTATTGGATAATGCAGATAGAATATTTCCATCAATTCAGAAAATTCTATTGGACACAGCACTGCTCTAAAATACCATATTCTCACTGATGAAAATGCAAGGGATAATTTTTTAGCATATATTTTACCTTATAAACCAAGTGAAGCTCTCCAGGCACCCTGGAGCCCAACTGCTGAACTGGAACCACTCACTCACTAGCACTGGGGCTGGAACACAGTTACTCAGTGTCTATGTGCTTCAGTTTCCTATCTGTAAAACAAGAATAATTACACCTATCCTCACAGGACTGTGGTAAGAATTAAATGAGTTAGTTAAGTGCTCAGAACAGCAAGCACTAAGCAAATATTTGCTGTTATTATTATTAAGCCCTATAGTATGCTTCAGAGCCTTAAAAATGCTCACAGCCTCATATAGTTTATGAGTATTTTATTTCTTTTAGTATGTGTGACCGCCTATAACAAGCAGTCTCCATGTTATCTTGGGACATTTAGGAGAAAAGATAAGATTCATTAGCCAAAAGGTGCCTTTTAAATTGCACCACTTTTAGCAAGGTAGTCTCTTCACCTAGATAGAATATTCATTCTGATTATAATAAAATTTAAATCTTAATGAATGAATGAATTAAATATATAAACTAGGTTAGTCTTCCAAGTCAGAGCATATTAATATATTTAACTGTATGCATATAAATAAATAGAGCCCATAATTCCATTTTCTAATTCTATAAAATCTGAGAATTCAAATAACCATGTGCAATTATAGCAAATACATTCCTTGAATGGAAACCTGCTATTAAAGTTATATCCAACTTACTGAAAATTCCACTTCAGTGGAGTCTATATTAATGACTGCATAAACTTAAGGTACACTCTGTTTAACCTATTTGAAGTAGCTGGAAAATGTAAAGATGAAAAACATTAAAACAAAGCTGAAGAACATTATGGTCCTACACAACAGTTGCAAAGTTTATGAAACATCTTTTTTATTCTTATTGAAAAAAATTAATTCTGAAAAATAAGCAAATTTTTAGCATTACCAAAATACACATTTGTTTGTGAAATGTGGATAACTTCCTCCCACCTCCCCATCCCATCCTGTTTCAGGGGGAAAAAAAGTTTGTCAGCTAAAACCAAATCAAACTTGAAAAGTGCTTATTAGTTAGACACTGCATAATCCCAACTACCAATTTATATAACAAAAAGAAACAACCCACTATTTCATTTGGAAAATCTTTTGAAATTAGAAGAAAATACACTTTTGAAAGACCTTACCTGAAAAACTACAGAAACATTTAGAGATTAAATGAGAAGAAGTGGAGGAACTGCTTTAAAATATTACAGCAGAAAGTGGGGATGGCCAGGGGTGAATAAAACGAGACTGACCAAGATCAGACAGCTATGGGCCTAGTTAGCAAGAACATGGGACCTACTACTATTCTCTGCTTTTGTGTATGTTTATAATTTTTCATAATTGCAAATTAAAGAAAAATCTAACCTAAGAAAAATATAAGGCTTGTGGGGTTTTTAGTTTGCTTTGGATTTTTGCTTAAAGTAAAAGGTAAAAGTCATAACAATGTGCATAGTTTCACAGTCAGCAGACAAGGTCAAAAGTGCTACAATTTTGCTATTCACTCCTCTCAGATCAACCACTAGACGCAGAATTCATGATTATCCCAAACAACTGTATGCTCAGTTTTAATTCTCTCATGTGACTTGGTTTTGTCTGTCTCTTTCTTCACCAATTCCACAGAAAGAAAACCACAAAGTAGATTAGCTAACACACTACAGAAATTGCCAAGGGTCTTTTTTTAATATCATAATTCTTGACTCCAAGATGTGCCTCCTTTTTTATAGGCTATCAAGAGTATGCATTACGTTGATGGATCACAGTTTAGTACTAGAACATCTAAAATTGCACAATTATAGTGACTTGAGTGATTTCTAACTCCACTGTCCATTTATAAAAATGAATGTCAACATAGTCTAATAGTCTGAGAAATGTTGAAAATATATTTATGTTCATATCATTGAAAGTACAGAAGATATGCACCTGCAGTTTTGGTAGCGGTTAGCCCATTTTGAGAAAACTTAATGCATTAGAAAGAAAAGAGGATCTGGAATCAAAAGATTAGAATTGCCTAATTTTTGCCTTTTTATTTGCTGAGGAAGGGACACACCCAGGTTAGGTTTCCTTATTTGTAAACTAGGATAATAAATACTTTTGTTTATTTTCATGAGTCTTGTGAAAATGCCGCAATAGACAATATACAGAAAACTGCTTGGAAAATAAAGTATTACTTTTTAAAAAGCATCAGCTTGTAAACTGCTTTAGTATCCTCTCTAAAAATGGTTTCAGGCTGTTCCCCTACTTAGAATTGGAAAGGGAGAAAGAATCAATGAAGAGGACTAAATGGAGTTGTCAGCCAGATTCCATAATACCCTCCCCTGAGCCATCTAGGCACAACTGGGTGAGGCCTCCAAGGTAATCTAAAAAGTGATTCTGAAGGTTTCAGAAACTAAGGTAGGTCCATCAGATCAAAGACATATACAATGACTTCTCAAGTCACTAGTAATTCTTTGAAGTGTTAACCCTATATTTGCTTTTTCTAACCATACAAAAGCCAGCAAAAATGTTATAAAACATTAAGCAAAGTAAAATGAATAAATACATACCAAAGAAACTCTGACCTGATGTCATTGAGATATAGAGAACTGTCTTTTTCCCATGGAAGGAGCAGCCAACAGCAAGGCCATTTCCTGACATATGTGTCGCTTAAATGTCACTACCCTCCCATATGACAAATCTCAACAGGCAATTAGTTGCCAGATCAAGGAAGTTGACAGAGACATTACTCAGCAAAAGTACAAGAGGCTGACACAAATAATTATACGAAGAATAATGCAATCTGTAACACAGAAAAGATTTACAGAGCAAAATGCAGTTTCATAGAAATGTTATTATTTTGCCCTCTTCTATCCTACACAATTTACCTAAAGACCACAACTGCCTGGGTTCAAATCATGACTCCACAACTTACTAGCTTTTAACTATAGGCAAGTCGCTTGCCCGTTAAATGCTTCAGTTATCCTATCTAATGAAAGTAATATGCAAATTGACCATCACAAGATGGCTTCCCCCA
>PVJC01011083.1:25289-42439 GCA_004026665.1 Murina feae
AGGACAGTTGGGGGGGACCATCCTGGCAGGGGGAGGGCAGTTAGGGGCAATCAGGCCGGCACAGGAGCAGGCTGGCAGGGGAGTGGTTAGGGACAATAGGCAGGTGAGAGGTCGGGAGCCAGCAGTCCTGGATTGTGAAAGGGATGTCCGACTGTCCGTTTAGGCCCGATCCCACTGGTCCAATAGGGCCTAAATGGGCAGTTGGACATCCCTCAAGGGGTCCCAGATTGGAAAGTGTACAGGTTGGGCTGCGGGACACCACCCCCACGCCTACTCCCATTCCGTGCACGAATATCGTGCACCGGGCCTCTAGTTCACTTATAAAATGAAGATGATAAAATACCTAGCTCATGAAGCTGTGAGGATTAAATGAAAAATGCACATAAAGCATTTAAAACAGTGTCTGGCCCAAGCAAGGACTCAATATTTTTTTTATTGCTATTATTATTATTGCTAAATTTCCTTACATTTTTAGTCTTGCTATGAGTCCTCAAAAAATATTGTGACCCAAATATTTGATCAGTGGTTCAGAAGAAGAGAAGCACATACTAATTAAAGTAAAATGTTTAAGGACACAAAAGAGATGCATATTGAGAGTGTGGGAGTCATGTTGTGGCCATTAAGTCACTAATTTATTCTTTTCCTATTCCATGTGCTTTCTCATTCAGTTGGTACAGCATCAGCTAACACTAGAAATATCAAAGGCAAACCTACAATCCCTCCAGGAGAGCCCAGCTTCTGAGCCAGGTGGGGCAACAGACAGGAAGATAATGACATGAGTGTAAAAGATAAAACAGAAGCCCCTGGAAAGGGCTATGGCCACTGTAGGATGAGTTCCACTAGAAAGGGCCTGAGTGCCTGGAAATGAAGCACTAAAATTAAGGGAGTTGCCCTATGACTAAGGGGCAGAGGAAGAGTGGGATAGGCGTCCAGGCAATGGG
Organism: Murina feae; assembly: GCA_004026665.1. Lineage (NCBI taxonomy): Eukaryota > Metazoa > Chordata > Mammalia > Chiroptera > Vespertilionidae > Murina > Murina feae. Next base: position 26,231 of record PVJC01011083.1, read on the forward strand.
AAAAGAAGTAGGTGCACTGCCTGAGCAGTGGCAGAGGAGAAACTGCCCGAAACATTCTCTGCTCTCAGGAGCCTTCGGGTAATGCCACACCTCTGTGTGAGGGGTCCCTTTAAACGAGTCTTCTACCATGAACTCTCAGAGGAAGTCTCTTCAAAAGAAACAGGAGAGGGAAACCTCTAAAATGTGTTAAATAAGTCATGAGGGTAAATAGCAGGGAACGTCTATGAAAGACTCTGTTCTATAATACTACCTACTCCTGAACAAGTCCCTAATAAGATACAAACTTCACTGTCTCTTAGTAAGATGCTTAAGTTATATTTTTCCACCATGATGACATTTCACTCCCCTGATGCAGGTGGCGAAGACTGCACCAAAAACCTACTCTTTCATATAAGAGACTCTTAAGGTAATTGTGGCTTCATGACTCACGGTGGTTGTCTTTTTTATTTTAACATTTAGTACACTAAGAAAATGTACCTTTATTTTATGATCTTTTATAAAATAATAGCATTAATGTTTCCTTCATAACTGTAATAAAGTAATAACAACAAAAGGCAGAGCCCCACTCGGATGCCTTTGTGAATGTGGACAAGCCTCAGAGATCAAGATTTACATGAGCCCCAGTAACCCACCTCCACTCCACTTTGATCCTTTTCACCAAAGAGGTAGCATAACTTCAAAAACCATGTCAACCAGCACGTAATGTTCCTGCAGTTTAGGACACAATCCCAAAGAACTCTTGCGCTAATTACAGTGCCATACTATATATAGAAAAATAATGCTGCCTGAACAATATCTAAACAGTAGATCTAAAACAAAAACTAGGAAGCAGAATAGCAGCCTAGAGGATGACTCTGGTAGCCCTTAAGAGACCTAATTGGAGCAGGAGACTGCTGAGCAAGTCTTAGGTCTGCACAGGAAAGCAACGATTTATAAACGTTCCCATCCAAAGCAGCGACTCCGGAGGAGCTACAGCCTGAGAAAGGGCATGCTGGCACACACCCCTGAAGCCCACAGTAAAGGAATCCTTACTGTGTGTGTGCTTACTGAAGAACACCAATCTACACTTTTCACTAAAAGTGCTTCAAAAGCTACCGTGTCAAATACCCAGACAACCACCAAGAAGTCAATAATCAAAATCATATATTTTTGCATTGTTTTCCATTTATATGCCAAAATCTGAAAACAGATAAAAATTCTTTTTTTGTGGTATACAAGTAAATGTCACTTCCTCTTCTTGAGCAGCATTTTCTTCGAAGACATAAAAGGCTGTTAATGTTCTTCAAACTCACCAAGTTACTCAATAACCACAAGAGTAACCGAAAGCAGTGTGGGAGGCGCAGCTGGTAGGGTGAGACCTTAATCTTCACCTTGTGACCAAGCTTTACTAAAAGGCTTTACTAAAAAGCTCAACATGGGCAAGCCCCAAATTTCCCAGAGGAAACTAAGCTTTATTTCCTGAAGCTGCAGTCACCTCTAACCTGAAAGGGCAGGAAACTTGTAATACATTCCTCCAAAATTGTATGTGAGCAAACAGCGAAAGAGTTACCTAGTTATTATCTGGGGCAGATTACTGTTACTCTGAATCTGTTTTCTGATCTAGAAAAAGAGGAATCACATCATTCCCCTTCCAGGTTGACATGAAGGTTCATAAGGTCATGTGTGGAACTTAAGCTCTAGTGCCAGACAAGCAAAGGCTGGCAATTGTTGGTAAATACCATGACCTCCTCACTGCTCATCTCCTCAGGTCCCACCTTCCACCTACACTGGACACCAATACTTCATCACTAACCTACTGACCACAGAATCATGGGGAAACATGAGAGGAGATGCAGTAGCACCTAGCTCCATTAGAGATGGGCCAAATAACTAAGGAAAGCCACTAAGTAACAGCTGTGGGCTAACGGTCAATTTATCAGATAAGCACATGTAACCCCACATGAAGCTACTGATCCCCCCATTTCCAAATCAGCTAGAATGATCTTGGCATATCTCTACACTCAATTCTCCATGAATCCTTTGTAAATACTAAATATCAGGGGTACAAAGCAACTCTATGGACCACACATCATATATATTCATTATTATTATCAGGAACAAAGGTGATTCCAAATATTAGATTCCATACCTCTAAAGGGACATTTTCTGCACCTTATTCCTTCAGGGGAAAAAAGGAAGAAAAGAACAACGTTGCAGAGGAATAAAGTGGAAAGTCAATGTGTTACTATAAACATGGCATGCCCAATTCTATCACTGCAATAAACTTTTTGACTTCAGTACAAAAATCTCTTCTGACCATTTGGAGCTACTCTAGGCATAAGGCCAAAACTTTGTAATTCCTTTTCAAAGTGAATGACAGATCAGTAACTGCCACATTGCTAATGCATAGCCCAAAGGGAACACCTCATCTCCTATTCAGTGCTCCCTGGAGTTTGATACATGTAGCAAAAGCAAAGTGCTTCCAAATAAATCTGCCCACTTATCAATACTCAAACTAAATAGAGATCATGTCATTTCTGAACAATACAAGGCAGTATTTTTTCGGGTGTGATCCTATTACCCCGATTTCGCAGATAGGAAGTAGGACCTTCTGTCAAGTTTCACTAAAGGAGCCATATCTAAACTACAATGAAGCATATATGTGACTCCATGTTTATTGCAACCTTATACATTTAGGTTGCAATAAACATGGAGTCACATAATATACAGGGCAAAAGATGTGATCAATGGTAATCTATGAAGTTGGAGATTCATAGATTCTAAACGCCACTGACCAGCAGGATCACCTTCTTTATCCAATAAACCAGTGGTTCTCAACCTTCTGGCCCTTTAAATACAGTTCCTCATGTTATGACCCAACCATAAAATTATTTTCATTGCTACTTCATAACTGTAATATTGCTACTGTTATGAATCATAATGTAAATATCTGATATGCAAGATGGTCTTAGGCAACCCCTATGAAAGGGTCATTCGACCTCCAAAGGGGTCGCGACCCACAGTTTGAGAACCACTGCAATAAACCAAGAGAACCTACTATGTACCAGCTACATACAGTGATGGTGAATGAAAATCAAAGTTTTCAACAGCTCAGCCAAAAATGTAAATCTAAAAAGTTCAAAGACAATTTCATGTAATATGCAACTGATAGATAATAAGAGCAACTTGAAAGCTCAGAGGCTTAAATTTGATAATCTGAGTAGAAAAAATGTGAGCCAGCATTGGCTATAGACTTCTTGCAAATATTTTTTGTCCAGATTTCAAAGACATAAAAGTATCTCTGAAGGCACACTTCCAGTATCTTATCTTTTCAAGTAAAACACTTTAAAACTGAACAATCTGAAATTTTATCTGGTAGCAGATTGTTTCTTACAAAGATGAGTTGTAAGGAATTTTACAGACGAGTAAAAAGAAGCTAACCACTGATTGCAATAGGCAAGAATGGGTTTCCCCCTTGAAGATAAATTATCAAATTCAGAATAAGAGAGCTGGAAGTCATTAGAGATCATTTGACCCTGACTTACCCCAGTACACCTCTTAGAGAAGCTATTTTGTTTGTTTGTTTGTTTGTTTGTTTGCCTTCAAAGTATTCTGTAATCATTACAGAATTAATGGTATCTGAGTGTCTGGAGCCAATTCCAAATGGAACCCTTGTGTTCTGCTCTGAGAACAGGGAAGACATGGGCAATCTTATCAGACATCATCTGCAGAGAATTCAGAGCCTGGTAAGAAAATGAGCGCAGAAACCTTAGAGCAGATTCCGAGGCACAGGAATGCATAGGGAGGATTCTTTGTCCTTAGTCTTCAGGAATGGAAGACAAAGAGAAGTGAATGCTGACAGAATTGCCGTTCCCAAAGGGTTTAACAGGCTCTAGTAGAAATTCCAAGGCAAGTATCACCATCAAAGGAAAGTGCTGGGAGGAATGGAGTAGGAGGAGAGGGCACCAACAACTGTTAAGGTTCTGAGTAAGGAAGACATAGAAGGAAAAGCAGGACTTTCTGGAGACATTTTGGGGTGAAGGGGTGATCTGGTAAATGGCCAAAAAAATAGACTGCAAGAAAAGGCCAAGAATGCTAATTTTAAGGAACTATGGAACAGTTGAAGAAAAATGGGGAAATACACACAAAAATCAAGACTTGTTTTATAAATATTTAACAAGTTATAAAAGGAGCTAACTATACAAGGAAGGAATAGCTATGGATCATTCAAAAGAAATCTTAAGAAACATGATTTTGTGGCAGTAGTTCATAGCAATTCCACCTCTTTCAAAGGAGTCACCGATAGCTAATGTTTTAAGGAGGAACACTATTTTCTGACCACCTAAATTCACTTTATTTTTCATTCATTCTTTTATCATTTTGACCTTTGTTAGTTATTTACTTAAGATTATATTTTCTCTCAGTGATCCAAGGGCTTCAGGAAATAATAGAAGTCAAAATGAGAGAAGGATGAATGCATGAATGAACAGTTAGGCAGAGTCAGAAAAGTACATAGAATATAAAAAGTACATATATATACAATATCAACTCTGCTCAAATTGCAAAATGCCCATCACAACGCTTAAAGAATCATCAAAGAGTGGTCAACAGAAAAATCCTACTTTTAAGAAGGAAAAAAGTAGATGATTGGGATACTAGAGATAAGTAACAGGCATAAGAGTGGGGGGTGGAGGGTAAGGAGAAGACAACTTGCCAACCTCAAAATAGAAAAGAATATTTATAAACAGCCTATAAGGAAGGTGGAGGAAGAAGCAAGTGGGGATTGATGCTTCATGGTATTGCCATCCTTCACCACATGCATAAGAAACAGTTAAGGAAGGAAGAGTGCACAAACTTAACTTCAATACCAGCATGATCATCTCATGCAACCACTTTCCCCAGGATTCCTAAACATTCTGATAAGTAAAATAATTATGATTTTTGATAAGTATCCGCCCAGTAATCTGGTTCATGCATCAGATGGTGGAACCAAATGGTTAATATTGGAAAAAAAAGATCTGAGACTTCTTGGGTTGCTCTGACTTAGTGAAGATTGTGTAACTTGTACAAACATAACCATTTCCTGCCCACTGAACAAAGCAATTAATGAACTGGGCAGTTTGAGATGATTTAAGGGAAGGCATCAACCTGATCATGTCTTGCTGCGGTTCATTTTAAAGAAACAGACAAGAAAGTATAGATTATCGTTACTTTGTTAAACAGCAGTCATTCTTCCTTTACATAACTTTGGGAAAAGCATTTGCTTCAAATGGCTCTAAGAAGATATATCTAAAATCCATACCTTCAGCTCATTACTAAAAAGTAACACATAGGCTCTGCCATTTTGGAAGGAAAAATAAAAACTCATAAAATTTTATGAGTTTAGAAGTATCCAACATTAATATAAAATAAGTATCAAAGAAAAAAGGAAGGAGAAAAAGAAAGAGGAAGAACGCAACTGTGGCTCCCAATGACATCCCAGGGCTGGTTCCAAGATCTCACAAGGTCCAGGGAAACTTCCTGTCCAAAGGATCCAACATTACTTAAGCTAGTTTGAGAAGGTCTCTGTCATTTGCAAGACAAATAATTCTTGACTATTACTGAACACCAAAAATCTTTTGAATCTTCACGTTTTCAGGTATCTCAATTATTTTAAATCAAAATTTTCAAACATTTCCAAGAATTACAATTAGAACATAGCTTTAAAATTAAAATCAAACAAGTTTTCTCCTGGTTCAAACACGTGGTATCTCAATGTCAAAATATAATGCCTTGCTCCATCATTAAGTCATTTATTAATTAAGTCAGGGACTTAATTAAGTCAAAAACTTACTGAGCACATACTAGTCATTTGCCAGGCACTGTGTAAAAAGAGAAAACGAATGACATAGTCCCTGTGTTAAAGGAATTTCTATATTAGTGGAGGAGACCAAGAGCAATTAGCAATCCCCCTGTTCCTTTCCTTGCTACATTTTTATAGTCAGAATCAATACATACTACTTCTGATTAAGCTTAGACTCCCTATGCATTAGGTAATGAATGGTTCATATAGCCCACTGTTTCCCACAATCTTCTACCTCTAAAGAGGAAATAAAAAGTGTGGAGTATACCACTAGGGTTTTCTCTCCCTGGAGTGAGTAATCAGCCTCGTGACCGAGGGACATGGGGGAAAAAGCCTGAGTGTGAGCCCAATTCATAAATGTGCCTTGCCCAGCTGGTGTGGCTCACTGGTTGACCTTCGACCCTGGAACCAAGAGATCACGGTTCAAGTCCCAGTCAGGGTACATGCCCGGGTTGCTGGCTCAATCCCTAGTAGGGGGCATACAAGAGGCAGCCAATCGATGATGTTTCTCTCTTATCAACATTTCTATCTCTCTATCCCTCTCCCTTCCTCTCTCTCTAAAAATCAATAAAAGCATATTAAAAATATTAAATAAGTGTGCCTTATCTTCGACCTGTCCTTCACCATTCTCTACTGAAAGCCATCTACAACTGTGATCACACCACTATCACTAACCACCCCAGAGCAATGGGACTGACTGACATCTAAAAGAAGAACCTGTTATTTCACATTAAAATCCACCATACTTATCCAGAGGTTCACTACAAGACTGAGTCCTGAAAATAGTGAGAGAGAACATTACAGAGTGCCAACTGGCTCAACATGAGGGCTCACTATTCGCTATGACAGTCTTCTCTTCATGATGGAAGCACTTTCTGCAAAAAAACAGTATTTAATAAGCATCAGTTAATTAAAAATCAAGGCCTATTACTACAGCTAATAGAAACTGACTACCTAGCTAAATCTTCACATTATTGCAAATCCAAATATGAATTCCCTAAAACTGAAAGATTTAGGTCAAAAGATGCCCAATTGGTTTAAAACATTTCAAAATGAAGGCTCTCACTAACCAAATCATTCAAAAGAGCAGCAATAGGAATAAGTGACACACAAGCCCTCTCTTTGTCTACAAGTGTCAATTTAGTGGATAAACATCCTTGTACGCAATCATCCGGTCAGCATCCTGGAAAAAAATATCATTATGTTAAAGGTTAAGAAAGTTTATATAGGCTCTCAGGTATAATGTTGTCAATGATTACTTTTCCATGGCAAAACATGAATTGCGTTAGGACTTAGAAAAATAAATAATGACACCTAACTTGTATCTTTGATTTGATTTCTTGCCAAATTTAAATACACCAGATATATTTCAAGTAAATAGGTTAGACATCTATAACAGATTTCAGCTAGGTTAATAATCCATATAACCATTACAAATCTAAATTCCAATTAAGAAAATAATTTTGTCAAATCAAACCGTTTGACTCCCAAACACCCTAAACATGAAGTAAAATTTTTCAAAGCCTTTTAACTCTGTTTTTATACATAAGTTACAAACTTCCCGCACCATGGGGTGCAAACAGTGTCAGGAGTCCTTGAGGAGGACTAATCTCAAAGGGGTCAAAAAAAAAACCCCACTGGGATGCTTACTATGAAAAGGCTCCTAGAATTTTACAAAAAAGCCCCACAGAATTTTACAAAACTTAGAGTTACTACAATAGTCAAGAATCTCATGCTTAGCTTCTTCCTGTAATACTAGAGTGACAAATAAACGAGGAAAAGAAACATTATGAACTATGTTCATATTAATGACAACCAGAAGCAAAATGTCAGAGGAAAAAATGGTCACAACTTAAGGTGAAGTGCTAAAGGTTTTAGGAATTAAGGCAAAAAGAAAAGACAGCGTTCATAAAAACTTCCTTGGTTTACCGTTCTTCCTTAAGAAGCTGTTATAAACTCCTTTCCAATATATCATTTCAAGAAGGGAGACCTCTGCATGTCTAGTCTAGTCAATGCAAAATGAATACAATGACCTGGCGTTATGGTGCTAACGCCATATGTTTCTGTTCGATGTCAACTACAGGTCCATTAAAATAGGATGACTTCGTCTTTTACCTCCTCTGAACACAAAGATTGAAACATCTGCTTCTTTCAGTTCTGGCTGTTCCTATGATTCCCAGCAAGTCCCTTCAACTTAAGATCTGATGGGTACTGAGCGTTTTTAGAAGAATGAATTATATGCCAACTGAAAATCTGTAATAGAACATCCCAATAAATCAAATAGCAAAAGAGCAATAAAAACCTTTGCCTTGCCCTAGCTGGTTTGTCTCAGTGGAGAGAGCGTTGGCCTGCGGACTGAAGGTTCCCAAGTTAGATTCCAATTCCAAACAAGGGCACATGTCCAGGTTGCAGGCTTGATCCCCAGTAGGGGGCGTGCAGAAGACAGCCTATCAATGATCCTCTCTCATCATTGATGTTTCTATCTCTCTCCCTCTCCATTCCTCTCTGAAATCAATAATCAATAAAGATATATAAAAATAAATAAAAGCTACTGAGCAAAATATGTTACTTTAAAAAAATAAATTGTTGCCTTATTAGAAAATGTAAAGCTCCAGGAAGGACACCAAATTCCTAAAATATATCATTTTTAAAAAGATCTCATTCTTAAACAAAGGACACAAAAGCAGTGGAATCCAAGTGAGCCGTGAGATTAGGGAACATAACTCTGAAAGGTACTGATGACGATACACAAGAACAAGCTCACATATTCTCTGTAACATTAACTAATACCACCTTTTTTTGTTACTGAAACCACTAAGTAATTGATTGGCCTAATGAATAAGCAGACTTTTCAACATGAATGTTCCTTTTGAAAAGCAAATTTATCTTCTGAGACAAAACTGTGACAAAGCCTTCCTTCAAGCATGTTTCCTGCCGAAGGTGAGAAAACTGGGCAGTTTGCAAATGTGGTAAAAAGTCCAGAACTGCGCCAGCTCTGACAATATTCAGACAGGTTTTCTACACATCCAATTTACATATAAGTCCATTCATGATTTCAGCGTGGATAAGAGCCAAATGTCTCTATAACTGTGATTAAGAACATCAAGGATTTTTAAATGACACTGGTTTTATTCCATCCAGTCCAAGGACCAACCTCTGTGCAGTACTGTAAGATTCTTTTTTTCCTCCCTGCAAGTTAGAAAATTAAATTTTCTTCATTTCCAGCCAGGGGCCACTCATACAAATCTAATGGGTGCAGACAGCATTTCCTGCCTCCTGCAAGAAAATAATACGATTGTCATTATTAACGTGGCCCAAGGCATGCACTGAGGTGGGGCACTGAAGAAATTGACCTTTCATTTTCATCAGTAAGCTTGCACTGACTGCCAGCTTTTTGTTTTGTTTTGTGTTTTTTTAAAAGTGGATGTTATTCTTTTTTTCCCCAACATTAAGGTCTAACACTGGCTCATTCACTCTCATCGAGCAAGACAGGCTCCAATTCCTATTATCCTTTCCGTTCAACTGTGTTTATGTCTGGAACAACCCTGCCAGTAAACAACCAGCTAAAATCCAGTTTTATTTTTCTTCTCTTACTCTTTTGGAGTTGGGCTTCTAATTTACAAGAAGTGGGTGAGATCTGGGCACTGCCAAAGCAAACTCTTTTAGTCATTGACACCTCTGCAGAACATTCTATGTCATTCTACAGAAATGAGCATCCGAATAATAAACAGCAAAAGTGGCTACGGATTCTAGAAACACTGCAAAGTCTTAACCTGCAGTGCACTGTTCCCCAGCAGCGCCATCTTTCCACCATTATAGAGATAAAGAACACCATCTGAGGTGATGACCCAGAGATGAAAGGCAGGTCTTCAGAGCCCCATGGTTTCACTCGCTAATGTCAAGGCCTGATCTCTCTTAAACACAGTTAGAACAACATCCACAAAAAAAAAAAAAAGGCAAGGGGATGGGAGGGAGTGGCTCTCCTTTATTACAACTTTCCTTTGATCCTAGACTTAGGAGAGGAAGCAGAGTTGTCATATATCTACTTAAAGAGGGACCACTTCTCTTGAGGGGGCAGGGAAGAAGAAAAATATTGGTAGAAGCGGCACTTATTTTCAGACATGCTTTTTGTTTCCCCAAAGTGTTTCCTACACATATTCTTTCATTTTATGCCCACACTACCTTACTTTCCTGAGGTAAACAGTTCAATTAAGACTTTAGCAGTGAGTCACAAAACTGTCGCTTGAACCACGAGCACTCAGGGAGTCAGTGGCAAAACAAAGCCGAGGCTATATTCCTATCCACTCCTAACGTAGCTGCGAAATAGTTTTAAATAACTACTATCCCATTAAGAAGTATGTCCAACAGCTGAATCTGTCTATAGTCAGTGGACAAAAGAATAAGATAATAGCTTGTTCAAAGCACTTGCTGGGCCCAATAGTAGTAACAACAACTCCTTTCAACAGACAAAGCCACTGAGATTGAAAAACTTAACCAAAGTCCGAGTTAGAAATCTGCCCAGTGTGGTCTCAAATTCAGGTCTCAGTTCCAGAGCCCCTGGGCTTAGTCATTCCATTAGACATGATGATTAAGGATTTACCATCTTACCAAAAAGATTAATTCCAAGTTAAGTGAGTAGTTTCCCATGCCATATGTGATAAGTTGCTATTATATAGAGACAAGAATTAAAGAATTCCCAAGAAGAATGGTTTCTCTAAAAATGTTTCCTTTTAATCTTAGAATTCAACTTTCTAGAAAATCATTCCATGCTTTTTAATGAAAAAAAAAATGGTATGAAAGTTATTTATTGGCTACAATTAAAAGTTACTAAAGATATACAAACACAGGGATCTGTATTTAAAGTTGTTTAAAAAAAAAAAAAAAAAGGCTGGCTCTTCATTAACCTGCCAAGCAGAACATCTGATGGCAGAATACAATTGTCCCTCTACTGAACTCACCGATGACTCAGTGGAAACTAGAATTTGGAAAACTTATCATCCCATGTGAAACAAAATAGGAACAAACTCGCTCACCTTCACGGGTGCTACACCCTTTCCAGGCTGCCCCAGCTCCTCCTCACTCTACAGTCCTGCCACCACAAAAGCAAGGAGGAAAACTTGCAAAACTCAGAAGTTAATGGCAGACACTTGGGACCCAAATGTACTCCAAATGAACTGAAGCTCAGGTAATTAGGTAGAGAAATTTATTGGAATCCTCAATCCTTTCTCTTTTTAGGCAGTTGTTATGCCTTGATAGGTCTGAACAAACTCCAGAGAACACTGAAATAATTTAAGAGAATCGAAAAGTAAAACATACATAGGAAGTAACACTCTTTCCATGTCTGAATTTAATATAACCAGTAAATGGCAAAAATCTAAAAAGCTACATTTCAAAATGATTCAGATGGTCAGAGGTATCATTAAGATCCAATTAATGCTACAGCACAGTGATCACACAGCAGGATTATAATACCTCAAAATCAAATAAACCTAGAAATAACTACGTTTCTTCGTTAATAAAGAAATTTAAAGGTCAATTAAGTTATCTGTTGTTAATTAAAGCCATCCAGAAACACCAGTAGGAGAGAATATATGCACCCCTATGTTCTAAGCAGTGTTATACAATAGCCAAGATCTGGAAACAGTCCAAGTGCCCATCAATAGATGAATGGATAAAAAGCTGTGGTAGCCCTGACCGGTTTGGCTCAGTGGATAGAGCGTCGGCCTGTGGACCAAGAGGTCCCGGGTTCGATTCTGGTCAAGGGCATGTACCTTGCTTGCGGACACATTCCCAGTGGGGAGTGTGCAGGAGGCAGCTGATTCATGTTTCTAGCTTTCTGTCCCTCTTCCTTCCTCTCTGTAAAAAATCAATAAAATATTCTTTTTAAAAAAAAAAAGCTGTGGTACATTTACACAATGGAGTACTACTCAGCTATTTAAAAGAAAAAGGAAGTCTTACCGTTTGCAAAAAAAGATGAAATTTTACCCTTTTTGACAGTGTAGGTGCACCTAGAGATTATTATGCTAAGTGGCATAAGCCAGTCAGAGAAAGACAAATACCATATGATCTCATTTATATGTGGAATCTAATGAACAAAATAAACTGACAAACAAAATAGGAGCATGGATACATGGAACAGACTGACAGATCTCAGAGGGGAGGAGTGTGGAAGAGATTAGCCAAAGAACATATATATGCATGGCCCATGGACCCAGGCAACCATGTGGTGAATGAAGGCCAGGAGCTGGGCTGGGGGCGGGGCTGGGTAGGGGAGGCAAAGGGCGAAAGAGGTGCAACTGTCATAGTGTCAACAATTTTTTAAAAGTGTTATCCATTCCTTTTCCCTCCTCCAGTAGCTCTCTTTTTTAAAAAAAAATAGCATTTTTAAAATTGAACTTCCTTCCTAGGAAGCTCAAAGCTACTGATCTTATAATATCCTGGTATATAAATATAGACACATGGGAGAGTTTTAGTGTCCCTTATCCAAAATTATAAGTAAATCTCCACTTTTAAGCAGAAAGTGGTAAAAGGCTATGAAGAGTTACATAGAAGAGAGTCCAAGCAATTTAAAATACAAGCACTTAAAATGCTCAAATCCTAAAATTAAAACATATTCCTTTGTTTATAAATGCTTAAAACTGTTTCTTTACATCTTAGATTTTTAAAAATTAAGCCCTGAAAGGGAGGTAAGGCAAAGGCCTCTCGGACATGGTCAGCCCGGAACTGAGGCGCACTCTTCTGGGGTGCCGCCTTCTCTTGTGGAGTTTTAGCCTCTCCTGAACAGAAGGTTAGAGAAACAAGAGAAGGTGGTTCTAACAGTCCTCACCATTCCCCAGAGAAGCACAGAGCCCCGTCCGGGCCGTGAGAAGCATTTCTGTGAAGCAGCAAAAACAGTTTTTAGGTAATACAGCCTCGGGCTGCATCTTCATTGGTCTCTTCATCCACAGGATCCACACAAACACAAGTAAAGAAAGCAAGTCAGGTCCCACTTCAGAGCCTTGTCCTTAACTCACCTCCAGTGAACTCACTTTCTAAAGATGGAGTAGAGAGCTACATGATTTCTAACAAAGGAAGCATTTAGGGTTGCCAGCTCCCCAGGTTTAGCCTGGGCCATCTGGGAAAGCACAGGGCTCCTCTGAATCCTGAGGTCACCTTTTATTAACCACACGGGCTGCTCTTAAAGCTCACAGAAATGAGGCAGATCTAGTTGGTTCTGTGCTGACCCATCCCCGGGGTTGCCTTTGGTGCTACCCAAACACCACAAACTGTTCACCTTAAAGAAGAGAACATGTCAGTATCAGCAATAGGAGGACTTGCTTGTCCAGGTGCAAATTGTAAGTACACGATCTTTATATAAATTAACTTCAATGCAAGGCATTGAGGCAAGGGACACAAGATGGACAAAATTGTATTACCACTGAAGGAAAAGGCCTCTCTTTCATAGGTTTTCAAATGTCTGAAAAAAGTAAGACACTACTACCAGTTCTTAACCAAATGCTCTAGATTTTTCCCATTCACTATACTGAACTTATATATGTGATTTTCTATGAAGTGTACTTTTATATTCTGGTTTCTCTCATTCCAAAGCTTAATTGCTATTGCAGAAAACAATCTAGAAAAACCTCCCTCCTGGGAGATGTCCAGAATATTATTATTAGTTTAAAGATGAAGTTTAGGTTTCTGGGCAATCGACAGGTTGAATACATGAAAGGCACTCAACTGACACCATTCAGCTACCTGGAAACACAAAGACACTGTTCCAAGTCTGGAGGAACAAATAAGATTTTTAATGTGAACTACTGAGAAGCAGTGTGATACAGCTGTAAAAGGCTCTGCAATCAGTCGAGGGTGTCTTTTGAACCTTTTTGAGCTTTTTGAGCTTGTCTTCTAATCTTAGTTCAGTCAACAAACAGATACTAGAAACACACACAGGAAAAGAGAAGTAATATCTACCTTTCAGAGTCAGTTTAATGACCAGTGTGTGTGCGTGTGTGTGTGTGTGTGTGTGTATGAAATATCTACCTTTCAGAGTCAGTTTAATGACCAGTGTGTGTGTGTGTGTGTGTGTGTGTGTGTGAAAGTGCCTGGCACGTGGTAGGTACTCAACAACTGCTGGTCACTACTACATTTTACATCTGACTTGTGGTCAGAGTGTTTGGAAGTTTAGTGCACAAATGACAAGTGTCTTCATTTCCATGTAAAACTGCCAAGAGCTGGTTATCATTTTACCCAAAAGAAGATGATTCTAAAATCTTCTGAAAACCCTTCAATTTTTCCCTAGTTCCTAACTAGAGTCTTTTGGTCTCCTACGTACTCCTTCCACCACTCTTCCTTCCAACCATTGGATCAAAAAAAGTTAAAAGGTCAGGTTACTCAAAGGACCAATTTCCCAAGCTTGGGTTTCTTGGTCATCTTGCCTGATCATCTCATTCTCCTGAAACCTGGGTAAAAACGTCCAGATTCCCTCCCCGCCCCCACCCAGATATAATAAATAGGAGCCCCCTGTACCGGCCCTGAACACCCCTGCAATGCTCCAAGGGATTCTTCTCTTCTCAGGCATCCTCGGGCTCCACCTCGAGTAGCTGAGGCCATTCTCCTCAGGTTTCCACGGCAAGCTCTCTGACCCTTCTCCAAGGCTTAGTTTGGCACTAAAGACTCTGGCCACTAGTCTAACAGAAAGAATCAGCTCTCTCAGCAACGTCTCAGCAAGGCATACTCTGTTTGTTTTTCTTCCCTGTCCCTTAATGTCTCCCTTCTAGGATGTGCCTACAAGAGGATCGTTTTAAATTACCACAAATCTCTGAAAAGTTATCTTTTCCAAAAAATAATTTTCTTAATTTATCATTCCTGACTGACTCCAATAGACAAGGAAAATATACAAAAGCAAGGGCCACATTCTTATGGAATAGAAATAAAAGTAATTCGTTCAAATTTTCAAAATCCATTAGCAATCTTGTATAGACATGAAAAAAGCCCATGTATTCTCTGCAGAACTTTCTTTAAAAGAACAATAAATTAAAGGCTAGGTTTGCGCTGAAGGTGACTCATGCCTTTGTTTTAATTTAATATTTATTACATCCCTACCATGAAGGGGGAAAAAAAATCAGAGAAACGATGGAAACAAAAAAGGTCTACAATATGGCCCATGCTTCAAAGAGATAACTTAAGAAGAAGTGCCTGGTGAGAGGTACTAAGTTTAAATGGCACATCCAGCCTAGGAACTCATTCATCTATCCATCCATCCACTGCAGGAATTCACCATGAAAGATGCTAGGTTAAATCAATAATCATCTCTGCTCCAAGTGAGGGTGCCAAAGAGACAACCAGACAACACTGAAAAAGACAAGTGTTCTAAAAAGGATAAAGTGCAAGAATGTAAAGAAAAAGATAAATTACCTAAATGATGATTCTAGAACATAATGAGGACATGCAAAATAGAATGTGACACTTCTTTTGAGTAGGCCAAAAATCAGTGAAGACTGCTGTCAACATGTTATAATTCTCCATATCTCTACTAGAGATAAAGAGACTGTGACTCACTAACTTTTGATATCAGTTGCTAACGATTCTATCTCTAGAGCAGCGGTTCTCAACCTGTAGATCACGACCCCTTTGGTGGTCAAACGACCCTTTCACAGGGGTCGCCTAAGACCATCCTGCATATCAGGTATTTACATTACGATTCATAACAGTAGCAACATTACAGTTATGAAGTAGCAACGAAAATAATTTTATGGTTGGGTCACAACATGAGGAACTGTAATTAAAGGGCCAGAAGGTTAAGAACCACTGCTCTAATTAGTAGTGAAAGCCATTTACATACACAGCAAAGATAATATACCCATATGGAAAGCAAAGCAGGCATACAACTAGCAGCATACTCTTGCAACTTCCTAGTTTTCTAGGAATTCAGGAATTAATAAACTATTATGAGTGAGAAATACTGCACAGTGCTCAGTATGTTATTTTTCCCATAACTGTTTATTTGCATATATACTTAAATTTCTTCATTTGAATTTTTGTCTATTGTCAATATTCCTAACATGCACTTTACAACTGATGTTGAAGCTTTATATCCAATTACTTTAAAATCCTGCTCCATCTTTTCTTAAGTGACCTACCCAAACTCAACATCAACATTTCAAAAACAAAACAAAAACTATAGAAAGCAGTAACTTCTATGAAATTATTGGATGCTAGAGACAAGTTCTGATAAATAAAACAGAGTACATGCTTCTTTCTTTCATTCTATGCCCTTCCAATTTGTTTTAAGGGAGAAGAATGTTAACACAATGCATTTCCGACATGAGTACTAACTGAGATGACTTAAACTCCCTGGTTTTTTAAATAACTTCGTGAAATTCAGGATAGATTATGTTTATCTGCAT
>PVJC01011084.1:0-42294 GCA_004026665.1 Murina feae
TCCATGGTGCTCCTCTCCCCCCACTCCCAGTCCCTGCACGTGGCTGGCTGAGTCTTGTGCCTCAGAGACCTGCTTTGCTACGTTTTCTCCCCAGGGGTTTGGTTGGTGGGTGTTTCCTGTTCCATGGAGTCTGTGAAGCCCGGAAGGAACACAGGAAAGAGGAGAAGGCAAGATTCAGCCACTGAGGAGCCCCTGGCCCCACTCTGATCCCAGGGACACGTGCTTGGCCAGTAGTTTTTCTTTTCTGGGAGCTACAGGCTCTGCTGGGGTGCCTGGCCTGTCCAGCTTCCTCTAAACTTTGCTGGCTGCGAAGAGAAGGGGAGGCTGTATTATCAACCCCAAGAGCGTCTGAAGTTCTCTTTCTCCAGTGCTCCAGCTCCCAGGATCTCTGATACCAGTTCGTGCCTTTCATAGATTCTGAAATGACAATAGTCTGTAGAGTCAATGTTTGTCAACGCAGCTGTGGCCTGACTGTGGCTGAAGCAGACACAGAAGCCGCGTCAGAAGGTCCTCACAGCCAGCAGGAGGCTGGTGGTCAGTGGGGGCAAGGCTTGTCCAGAGGCTGGGCCCAGGCCCAGGACGGCGTCCCGGAGTAGGTGGTGCTGGGCACGCCGCTGTGCTGGACGGCACAGCACTCGCCCGCCTCGGCACCTCTTCATTCACCAGCTTCAAGCCTGCTGCCCTCCTTGGCCACGTCCTGCCCGTGGCTGTCGGCTCAGGGCACTTTCAGGATCTCACTCAGAAAGGAAGTGAAGCCTGGTCTCCCAGCTTGGGCAAGCTGACGCGGAGGGCCCCGAAACCTGGCAGTTCGCGAATACTATCAGCGATGTCTCACGCGCAAGAGTCACCACAGACAAATGAAACCCAGGAAAGGGTACGGAGAGAACAGCATCGGCCGTGCTGAAGGGACTTAACAAGAGAAATTGAATTTGGTTTTGCAAACTGTTGAAGGAGTTGGGGAAGACAGTGTATGCATCACCCATAGCTGAGCAATGAGAAGGCCCATAGTCTCCAGCTGCTTCCCCTAAGAGCACCCCTGACATTTGCCACCCAAAGGTGCTCTCAACTCAGGGTGGTCTCCCAGCAGCCAGTGCGTTCGGCGATGTGGGCTTCATGTCACTGGCGTCTGTGTGCAAGTCATGAGCTAAGACAGGTGTGGAGAGTGTGGCTCTGCTCTCTCCAGGGGGCTGGGAGCAAGGGAGGGACGCAGAATGGCCTGTGAAGGCTGGTTGAGTCCTCGAGGGGTCAGCCAGTGTGGCTGTGCCCTTGGCGAGAGGAGTTCAGACCAGCCACTTAGGGCTCCCGCTGACTGGTCCCTCCCCATCCGGCACTCCAGGGCAGCCACTGGCATGGCCCTTAGCTCTATGTGGTTTCTTCATCTTTTTTCTTTGAAAACGCATTAAGGAC
The DNA here is from genome assembly GCA_004026665.1 of Murina feae. Lineage (NCBI taxonomy): Eukaryota > Metazoa > Chordata > Mammalia > Chiroptera > Vespertilionidae > Murina > Murina feae. Next base: position 1,408 of record PVJC01011084.1, read on the forward strand.
TTTCACACTGTGCGGGGTTTCTGACACCTGTACCAGGTGGGCAGCAGAGGTTCTCCCCCTGAGTGGGGGTCAGTCTCACACAGCCTGAGCCTGTGGGATGATCACCCCAGGCTGAGCTTGGCCTGCCCTTTGCTTGGAGTTTGACGTCAGCAAGGTGTGGGCAGCAGGAATGACCTTGCCTGGCACACGGCACGGGCGCTGCTGGAAAAGAGAATGCGGCTTCCAGCACCACATGGAGGGCGTGGCGCCTCCGCCGAACCCAGGAAGTTGGTTGCACTGTCTGTTTCTAAGGAGCTTCAAAGCACTTTGGTGTCCTTGGTTTATTCTCAGCAAATAACCAAGTTATTTGAAAGGAAGGCCACATGTTCTGTTTTCCTTTCTTTCTTAAACACATTTTTTTTTGCGGGAAACGAGTAAACTCGGATCCACCAGGAAGACTATCAATGGCATACATTGGAACCTCTAGTTGGAACCGGCAAAAATAAAAATGTTTTATGTCATTGTCGTGTGTGTGCCGCTCATAAACTACGCAGTGAAACGCGGTACATGTGCAAGTTTTATAATGTACCCCTGCACAAAGGGAAGTGTTCGAACATTACCACACAGTGGTGGGAAAATGCCTGCTTTTAAGCAAACAAACAGACCCGTTTCCTTGATGCCACTCACCATGAGGAGAGACTCGCGGGTTAGGACCCCTCCATCTCCACAGCTTCGGCCTCAGGATACCAGGAAGGTCCCTGGGAATCCCTTTTTCTGCCATTCCCGCCCATCACCCCCATCCCCAGCCAGGCCCGGGCCTGAGCCTGTAGCACAGGGACACACCATCCCGGGCATCCCTGGCTCCAGGCGCTGCTTCTGTATCTGCACCGTGTTTCCAGGGTGTGTCCCGGGGGGGTGTCCCGGGGGCGTGTCCCGGGGGAACTCATTTGCCTTCCAGAACCCAGGCTTCCTTTATGCAGTGTGGAGGGGTGATTACGCATCTTTTGAGCATCATGAACTCAGCATGCGAATTCATGGGCACATTGGGAGCTAAGGGACTATCCTCTTTGCCCCATCAGATAACACCCTCCTGTGTCTCCAGTCCTGCAAGCATCTTCCCCCAAGGTTGCTGGGTGTGACAGCCGTGATCCTGACAAGTGGGAAAGTGGGAAGGGGAAGCGCGCTGCCCAGGCTGGCTTGTGGGGTTTTTGCTGCTAGGGGCAGTGTCCTAGGGAGGGGTCCCCAGGTCGCCAAGGGCTGGCCCTGCAGCTGAGGGAGGAGGGGAAATGGGATGCGCACCACTGTCCACAGGCCCCAGAGGCCAGGTCGGTGGCCTCTGAGAGCTGAAGGAAGTCCGCGTGGCTCCTGGTTGTGTTCCCGGAAATGGGCCTCGCCCTGAGCAGCCTGCCTGGGGTCAGCTGGCCGGTAGCATGTGGGTTCTTGACTTCATGCAGGAAAGATTTCACAACACGAGCCCAGGTGACTGTGAGGCAATGTTTATTAAAGCCAGGACGGAAAACAAGAAAGGGTTTCCCACAGAAGAAGCATCAGGAGCGCCCGGCTGGGCCGCCCTAGCTCTCTGGGGAGTCAGGGAAAAGGGGGTCTTGGGTCAGGTTGAGGGGACTAGCCTGTGAGGAGCTGCCACTGCCCATTGCTCCCCAGGTTGCAAGTCTCGTGGGGTCCCTTAGAGTAGGAGTGCATGGCTGTGGGAAAGGAGAGGGGGCGGCAATGGATGGGCGGCCCCCCTGGGGGAGAGCGCTGGGCCCTTTGTCTTGGAGGGTTTATGTCTCTCGCAGGTGGGAATCTGAGAGGAGGCCTCGGGAGGGTTCCAGCAGAACAGTCACCCATTTCCAGGTGTCCCGGGGCTGTGGTCACCACCGATGGGTCGGTGCCAGGGCAGGGGTGTCAGTCATCACAGCTGGTCCTGGTGCCGCTCACCTGGTTTTGCTGCTTTTCTGGGTCTGGAGCTGCAATACAGCCAAGGCCCAGATGTTGTCTGTGGGAGGGGCCTGCTGTGACTGCTCTGCGGGGTGGGTCAGCCCCAGCCTCGGTGCCCTGCCCCCACCTGGCTGCTGGCCGTTGGGGGAGCGGGGCTGGCTGACCTCCCTGTGTTTCCCTCCAGGACAAGGAGGTGAACCTGGAGCAGGTGCATCGGCGCATGAACAGCCTCCTGGATGAGGACGTCGCTCACAAGCAGATCTCCCCAGCGTCCATTGAGCTCTCGGCCCTGGAGATGGGGGGGCTGGCGCCTAGCCAGGCCCTGGAGCCCACCCGGGAGTACCCAAACCCCCAGCTCTCGGTCAGCACCTTTCTGCCCGAGCAGAGCGGCCACGGCCCCGGACGGACACTTACGGCTGGGCCCAGCGGCCTGCCGCTGCCACTGGGCGGCTCGGCCACCATGCCCTCTGGGCCCTGCAAGCACAGGTCGCCCAACGGGGGGCTGTTCCGCCAGAGCCCAGTGAAGACCCCCATCCCCATGGCCTTCCAGCCCGTGCCCGGGGGCGTCCTCCCCGAGGCCCTGGACACCGCTCACGGCACCTCCATCTGACCAGCCTCCGCCCTCCCGCCGTCCACCCGCCCGACCAGCAGAGCTTTTTAATACGAGGAAACGACACACACACATGCACACATGCACACACACTCGTTTTTCTTGTACATACCTGTAAATAATGACAGAATGGAGTGGGGTAAAGTGTATTTTGAATATTCCCAATTTTCGAAGTCAGTAAAAAAAAACACAAAAACAGTGTGAATGACTTTGTAAATTTTGTTCTATATGAATAAAAAGGCAAATTCCTTGTGATCATTCTGAAGTGCCAGAGAAATGGGGCCTGGCCTTCCTGAGGGCAAGAAGGGCGGGGGGCGGGGGGGGGGGAAGAAAGAGGGAGTGCCGGCCCTAGGAGCCCATGCCTCCAGCCTGCTCTGTGCCCCCTCTGCGAGCTCCTCCCAGGCCTCAGGCAGTTGGGGACGACCAGGCGCCTGGGCCTGGCCGAGCTGTGCGATGGGGTCGCTGGTCCTGTGGGCTCAGGCCAGGGCAGGCCGGCTGGTCACCCACTGTGCGCACTGATAAGTTCGTCTGGGGAAGAGTTATGGCCTCTCTGGAATGGGAGTGGTCTTATTTTCCTTATTATTTAAGCCAGCATCACAGAAGCCAGAGTGCAGGCTCACAATGTCAGACAGCAGCCTTCTGTGAAATGGTGCTTCAGCATCACGTGCCCTGAGAGCAGCCTGGAGGAGGTCTATAGTCAGGCTGCTGGTCTCTGACGCTCAGGGCTACCAGGTGGTCCTGGCATTTCTCCCGTCAGAGCGCGCAGGAGGGAGTGGCACACGCCGGATGCCTGGTGCCCTGCCCCATTACCCCAAGGAGCAGCCCATGCCTTGCCATCAGCACCCGGGGGCCTGCCCGATGATCAGGGTTTCATCTATTTTCTTAATGAAATTGTAATCTCGCTGCCATATCTCTCACCCATATGGGTTTCCTCCGAGGCGGCCTGCCTCCTAGGGACACCGTGGTGGTTTTCTGGGACATCTTTGCTCAGAGCTTTCATGGGGAGGAGAGAGATGACTCACATGGTGTGTGTGTGTGTGTGTGTGTGTGTGTGTGTAAGAGAGAGTGTGCACATGGTGTGATTCTGAACAGCTTTACGTTATTTTTAAACATTTCTTCCCCTTGGCATGAGGGAAAATGACTTCACGCAAGTTCTCTAGGAAAAGAAATCTCCCATCTCAGATTTGCGTCTGCTCAGAATGTGTCATTTTTTCATGCGTTGCCCTTTGGGTTGATAACTGTGGGCTATTCCATACAATGTCGGCATATTTGTGCCTTCAGACATTGCAAATAACAGTCGGCATTGGGATTAAAGTTGTCTGGTAGTAAAGCCTGGCTTTCTCTCTGCTCTCCTCTGGGTGAAGAAGTGCTGTCTGCAGGTGCTGTATGCTGTTGCCGGAACCGGTTCTGTCCACCACTGTGGCCAGTCCTGAGCAACGTGCTGGGACCTGCCTCTGGCCAGGACATCCAGGCATGGTGCTTACCTTTGAGTCTCACTGGTCCCTCATATTAGTGACACTAACACCCACCCTGTGACTGAGAACTCCGCCAGTCATCGCCTCTGCTCTTGTCGTGTCCACACAGGCAGCTGCTTCGGAAGCCGGGGCTCGGAGAGGCGTCTGTCCCGTGTGGGCTGTGGAAGAGGCGTGCGGGGTCCAGGTGGACAGCGTGTGGAGCCCGAGCTTCTGCCCAGGACCCAGTACTAGCACCTCGAGGACCATGTGGGCGCAGGCTGAGACCCTCTGTGGCCGCCTTGCCTGGTAGCTGGGGGTGGGGTCAGGACCCGGACCAGACAGATGCTTAGTGTGAGCAGAGTAAGGAGAGCACGTTTCCCTTTGGGTCTCGGTTCTCCGGAGTGTGATCTCGAATTTGGGGTAGAGAATGCACCGATAGCGTTGGGCCCTGACTGCCAGATGCTGTTTCCAGCTCTAAGCTCTCCTATGACAGGAGCCTCTGGATCCACACAGGCCCAAGGCCAGGCTGGCCCTGGCCAAGACCTGCACTTGCCCCTCACCTGTGGGACGGTCCTGAGCCCTGAGCCCTGAGCTGTTGTGAGGACTGGCGATGATGCAGGTAAGTGCCTGGGCACGTGCGCCTCACCAGTGGTAGGTCTCAGCGTGACCTGCATGCCTACAGCATCCTGCTTCTCAGTGGCAACTGCTAAGCCTCTGAGCTTAGCCACTGCCTCATCTGCAGTTCACATGGCAGCAAGCGGAGTGCCTGCGGTGTGCACCTCCCCCGGCCCCTCCGCCCCTTCCCCCCCACACACACACACACAGAGCTACCAGTGTGGCAGCCCTGGGTCTGTTCCTGAGACCCTGGGGCAATGGTTTGGATTGTTCCCAGAAGCAGAAGCCCTGAAGACAGCCTGGCTCCCAGGGGCCTGGCTTGACCACGAGCTCTCCAGGCAGCGCCCTCAGCGTGCAGGGCTTGAGCTGGTGAGGAAATGGGACAGGAAGGTGGGGGGGGGACAGGAAGTAGCAGCAGGGGCATGGCCGCTGCAGGGCACCAGGAGCCCAGTTGGCCAGTGAAGGGCAGGTCATCTGTGCCATGAACCTCGGGACCTTCAGCGGCTTGTAGGGTGGCAACCTCTGCTTCTTGAAACAAGACCACCATTCCTCATGTTCCATAGAAGAAACAGACCCATGATTTTGAGCCTGGACGGGTATGTGTGCTGGTGATTTTACATTTACTTGTGCCTGTTTTTATCTTCTGCCACCACCTGAGTCTGAACCACACAGCAGCAACCTGCGGTCTGGACCAGCCAGGTTGTCTCAGGAGGAGAGAAGGGGTTCTGCGTGCAGGAGGGAAGGACAGCTCCGCAAGGCCCTGCAGGGAGCAGGAGGGCACACTGACCCGGCTCTGAGTAGGGGCTGTCACCAGGAAGGCCTGGGCAGAGCAGTGAAGGCTGTAACAGCAGCCACAGGCCCGCCAGGAGGGAGCCATCTGATAGGGCTCCGAGAGGATGGTGGGTGAGGGGAGACACTCATTCTGTTCTCACTGTCCCCTCCCCTCGGGTCCTCTCCAACCCAACAGCTGGCAGGAGCCATGGAGAGTGCTCACACTATCAGCCTCCTGGGACAGAAAGCAGGTAGAGAAAATGAAGAATGGATGTAGGGTGCAGCTGGTCCGGAGGAGAAGTCAAGGGGGTCCCATGGATCATGTGCTCATCATGTCCTAGGAGAACTATCTTCTCTTATCTCACTTCTTACCTCAGGAAGTGAAGACAACTTGTTTGATAAATGAGGGAGATGAGACTCCAGCGATGCGCTGTTTTGCTCAAGGTGGCCCCAATGGTCTGCTGGCCTCAATAGAGCCTGTGCTCTGCCCCCCGGACAGCCCCCCGTGGTACAGCATGTAGGGAGGAGACACTGTCAGGGAGAGGGTCACCTCCCCAAACTTGGGACTCAGCCATGAGGATTTTGCAAACCGTGGTTGAAGGAGGTAGAGTGGGTCGTACGGCATTTGTGGAGAAAGCACTCGACTGTTTCCACAGTCAAGGCAGAGTGCCTGTGCACAGCAAGATTCTACCTGGTTTGTCGGAGGCCAGTCCTGTAAGTGGGTCCACAAGAGGACCAGGCGGGGAAATACCCAGGAGGCTGGTGCTGGAATAGTAAGTGTGCTGTTGGAGTCCGGTTCTGTTCTTTTCTAGCTGAATGGCCATGAGGCACAGCCTCCCTGAGCCCTGGCTCCCACATCTATGAACTCAGTTCAGTGAGGGCAGCAACCCCATCGCCACGGGTGACGTGAGGAGATGGGAAGAAGGCCTCTGTGGGTAGAACAGAGCAAGTGCTCATCCGCTTTCTTTCATTCCATGTTGGCTTTAGAGATTCATCTGTTCTGCATGAAGGTCGTTTTCCTTGCAGCCCAGGATGTAATTAGGTAAATGGTACGGTGTCTGCATTCGGCCCTTGGCAGACTTCCGGTTTGTTTTCCTTTTGCATGATTGGAGTGTGTTCCTGTGAACAGTGTTGTGCAGGTGATCTGACTTGTGCCTTTGTGTGGGAGTGCTGGGTCACCGCACACACCTGTCCTGCTGGATGTAGAAGCCACTGAAACGTTCTCAGAAATGCACCGAATTTGCACCCACCTGCCGTGCTCAGGAGCTGCCGCTGTTTCACATGCCTGCGGACACCAGTGGGTGGTCGGGTGTTTTTAGCCAGGTGAGTGGGGAGTGGAATAGCTACTTGTGGCTTTAATATGCAATTTCCTGGTGACTGACGAGGCTGAGCCTTTACACACGCTTGTCTGAGTAGCTGCTGGTGTGAAACGCCTCTTCTCGCATGGCTGGCCTTCGCACTCACCGGAATCTCTGGATGAACAGGAGCTCTTGTTCTAATGTAGTCCATGTCCTTCCTCAGCGCTCACACGTCCTGCCTGCTTCTCAGAATTGCATCTAATCCTCGCCAGGAGCTGCTCTCTGACAACTCTTTCTAGATGTGTTGCTGCTGTTTTGCCTCTCTCATTTGTAACTGTGGTATTCCTGGAATGGGTTTCTGGGTAGGAGGTGAGATAGAGGTGAAAGTACAAATACAGATATTTGGTTATTCAAGCACCATCCATAGAAAAAAATCCCCACTGTCACCACCGTGAGTGTCAGATATGCCATACACCGGCGACCTTGTTTTGTGTTGGTCTGTGCTCATGCTCCTTCTGTTGGCCACACATCCACACTGCACTAACACCACGCTGAGGGGTTACTGTAGCTTTGTATCAGCCTTGATATCTGGTATGTAACTTAGTCCTTGGCGTTCGCACTGACATTTTACAATCAACATCCTATTTCCATAAAAATCCTCTTGAGTTTTTGACAGAAATTGCATTCAACCTACATGTAAATTTGAGGAAAACTGACATCTTTCCATTTCATTCTTTTCAACTTTTCTGTGATCTTGTATTTAAGGTATGGCATTTGTAAGCAGATTAAAGTTCCTTGTGAGTGTGTGTGTCAACTTTAATACAATATTTTTTAAATATTTAATTGAAGTAATTAGTTCATTCACATTCAAAGTAATTGATAATGTATGAGGGTTACAGCTATAATAATTTTTTCTTTGTTCTTCTTGTTCTATGTTAATTATCTCATCTGTTGCTCTCTGTAGTTAAAATAATGCTTTGTTGTTCAGTATTCTATCTGTTAGCTTATTGGTTACACATTCTTATGTGATATAAATTCTTAAAGAATTACCTGAGAGATATAAATGTGTATTTTTACCAGGTCCACACAAGGTTAGGAACTTAAAGTACTTTAAATCTATTTATTATTTTATTTCCAACCTTTTATTATTTTAAATCTACATATATTTTCAATAAGACATTATATTGTTATATATGATCAGAACTCATTTGGGTTTATCCATATATTTATCTTTTCTCTGTGTCTCTTCATTTCTTCCTTGGTTTCTGTTTCTTTCTGAGATATTTTTTTTTTTTTTTTTGCCTCAATAACTGTGAAAAGTTTCTTTAGCTGTTGGTTTGCTCATTTCCAATATCACCCCCTTTTGTGGGGGAGAAAGCTAGAAAATACATATTCATTTTATTTTTCCTTCCAAAGGATAATTTCACTGGGCACAGAATTCTAGGTCAAATTTATTTTCTTTCAATACCTTAAAAATGTGCCACTTCCCTCTCCGGCTTCCAGAGCCCGAGCTGAAGTCACTCGGGGTCCCGCTGCCCCTTGTTTCGGTTTAATGTGCTGTTTCTCCTCCAGCTGCTGTTAGGTTTTCTTTGTCGTTGTTTTCTGACAGTTGTGCTGTGATGTACGTAGAGTTCATTTCTTTGAATTTCTCATGTTTGCTTTTTCAGATTTTCTTGAATCTTTGAGTTATTGTCATTTGTCAGTTTTGATAAAATTTCAACCACTTTTTTTTTGCTTTCCCTTTTGTATCTCTATGTGAATTTAAGTATTTTTAAAAGCATAATGCATAGGTCCCTTAAGATCTGTGTTGTATTTTACACTTTCTGTTTAACTTTTTCAGCCTAGCTATTTTTATATAGACTGATGGCGTCTTTCTTGTTTTTGCTTTGTCTAGCTCCTAGATCCCTTATGGGTCTGATTTTATAATTTGTGTTTTCTCAATCAGTTGTGTTTTTAATTTGCTTTTTCATTCTTTAAAAATGTTCCAGGTTTCACATATATTCATCCTTAGTATCATAACATTATTATTTTAATAGGCTTTATTTTTATAGGAGGATGTGCATGTGTGAGAACTATCTGTACTTTCCACTCAATTTTAGGTTCTCCACAAAATTGAGTGGAAAGTACAGATAGTTCTCACACATGCACATCCTCCTGCACTATCCACATTCCGATGCAATGGTTTTATCTGTCTTTTCTGCTAAATTCCTTCTTTAATAAGTGCCCCTCCACTTGCATTACCCTTCTGTTCTTGCATGGTGTCTACTTCTCCATTAGATCTTTAGCACATTAATCATAGCTGCTTTAATTCTTTGTCTGGTAATTCCAGCATCCCTGCCATATCCGACTCTGGTTGTGATTTTTGTCTTTAGCGTAACTGTAATGTTTCTTCTCTGACATGTAGATCTGAGGCACCTGGCAAAAGGAGTGAGTAACAGGCTCTCAGCTACGTGGCGGCAGATGTGGGGAGGCAGCATTCCAAAGCCCAGGAGTAGGTCTCAGTTTTTAGTGAGCTTGTGCCCTGGTCTGCGCACCTCCCCAGTACTCCCCCCTTGGGTTAGGACGCAGAGAGCAGAGGTGACACACGAGTTCTGGAAGCCCCAGAACAGCAGCTCTCAGCACCAACCTATGAGAGGACCTGATCAGGATAGCTCGGGGCTGGACGGCGCATCCCTTCTCCAGTGCTGCCTGGGTTCTGCTGACCCCAGGCTAAGCTTGGCAAACCCGTCTCTCCTGACCTCAAGCCTTATTATGAAGGACAGAATGCTCTGGGACATTTCAAAATGGCTGCCTTTTCTCTTTCCCTGTGTGAAGCAGGCGCAGGTTTCCCTCTGCGGTTCACTGTGAGGACTGGGGCACCTGCAGATGAACCCTGACAAGCGCGCGGGCCCCTCTCTGAGGCCCTGGCATCCCCAACTCTCAGACACCCACACTGCGCCTCTGCCACAGGGTGTCCCGGCTCAGGTCCCTGCCGGGCTGCTCCGTGGAGCTGCCTGCAGTGCGTTGGCTGCGGGACTGTGATTCCCGGGTCTGCTGTTCTGTCTGCAACGGCTGTGCAGGCTGTGCTGTGGCCTCACTCCTCTGATGGGCCTTGGAGTGGATTTTTCAGTTTGTTCGGAATTTTGCTGGTTAAGATGGAGTGATAACTCGCAAGCTTCTATGCATGAAAGAGAACCCACGAGTTCAGTTTCTTGGAGCCTGGGAGACTTTTGTTGAAAGCTGGACTCTGCACATGACACATGGTGAAGACTCAGGGTGATACTCACTTTGTCCAGAGCGAAGGTCCCTCGCTCTATCGTAAGGCAGGCAGCTACATGGAGACAGATTGCCCAGTCAGCCAGATTGCCTGGGCCGCCTGCGCCTGCGTTTCACTGTTCATGAGATTCTGTGTCTGCCCGGCTTATCGCACCTTAGGCTGTGGTTCCCCGGCGGACACCTGATGCCCCAATGGTCCCCTCCTCACGGTTGATCTCGTCTCTATCCTAGTTCCGCACCACAGTAGTAGGGCCCAAGAGTCTACTCACCACTGTAGTTCCTTTCTCCTCGATGTCTGTCTATTATGCCATGTACCTTAAAAATAAGCAAATGCTTCTGATATCGTTTACAGTGGGTCTGGGCTGCCTGTCACCACGTGAGCCAGTTAAGCAGAGACAGGGTTGAACCCTATGTGAGCGCTTATTCCAATGATGCCATCAGTTGCGGAGAGCAGCAGGTCACCCGCAGACATCTGCTCCGACCCCTCGCCAGTTGGCTGGTTATATACACACGAGGGAGAGACAGCTAGCGCGGCTGCGAGTGTAACGGGAAAGGGGAGGGAGGGTCTGGAGTCCGGCCTTCAGGAGCTCAGAGCCCCATAACAAGGAGGCTAATCTGTGATGTGACACACAGCTTAGCCTGTGCCCGGGGCCAGAGAATGGTCAGCGTCCTGAGAAAACCTCCCAGAGGGGTTAGGACCCGGCTCAGCCACCAAATCGAAGCACGTGCTGTCCTTGGCTTGTTCTTTGAGTACTGGGCCCACCGAGGCTCCTGCTCTTTCTACAGCCTGTCTTGTCTTGCAGTCCCCAGGGTCTGGAGGAAATGTCTCCTCCTAGTTAGCAGGCATCATCCTTAGGCAGCGTGGCCCATTCTCATTAGGAGCCCTGCCCATCGCCTCACAGCGGGGAGCCTGCGCAGAACGGGGCTCTCACTCCACTGGGCCCTGCCTCGCTCCAGGGCTCTGGTTCTTAAGACCCGGATGCCTGGATTGGCCCAGCCTCCAGCTGTCACCCCAGGTCCATGCGACGAGGAACGCTTCGCAGAACTCACGAGTTTCCTGGGTCCAACTGTGGTCAGACTCGCTCTCAGCTCCTCACCATCACCAAAGCCAGGACTGCAGGGCCCGCCTCGGCTCCGCAGGACCGGCCCCCGGCCTTGGGCTGTTTCAGTTGCTCCCCAACATTCAGACACTTAGACCTGTATTTTGCTCAGCTTTTCTAGTTGCTACTCTTGGAAGCACTGCTCTCAATAGGCAGGAACGAACAACTTGGGCCTCTCACTTAGAAAAAGGAAAGTTGCCACCAACTGTTCCGCCAGCGAGCAGAGAGGCAGAGAGGGAAAGCGCCTGGAGGGCAGGTCTCACCCCAACCCGGGAGGCCACCGCGTCACATGGAGCTGCTCCCTCCAGGTGCGTGTCTTTCTGGGGGATGGACGACGCCCTGTCCCCATGCGCCCCCGCGGGGCGAAGGGGCAGCTCCCCAGACCCTGAAATGATGCTGGGTCAGGAAGGGGATCCTCATGGCCAGATGGGCAGGGCCCAGCAGGGCAGCTCCAGTGTCCGGTGTGAGATCCTGCACTGACCACTGGGAGGGTGGCCTGTGCCTAGCCCTGCCTCTGTGGGTAGCAGGGCATCAGTACTGGGGTGGCTGTGGTCTGTGACGCCAAGCTGGTTCCCCCTGGATCTTCCAGATGCACGTGGGCAGAGCATGGCCTCAGCTCAAGCCTTGTCGGTGCCGATGAGAAGGGGGCTCAGTTCCAGGCCCCGTGCGAAGCTCTGCATCCAGCTCATTACTGAAACCTCACAAAAACACTGTGGATTGGATTGTGGCGGCTGAGAGACAGTGTGTGAGATTGCCATAGCAACGCAGTCTGCCTGCCCCTCACATTGCTGTCTGCTCTCAATAACTGACACCGCCCATACTTCTAATCTAGAACCTGTGCTAAACATCCTCCTGGTAACAGCAAGAAATGGGAGGACAGGTTCTAGATTAGCAGTATGGGCGGTGTCAGTTATTGAGAGCAGACAGTGCTGTGTGGCAAAGTCCAAAGGCTGGTGCTAAACTGAGCACACAGTGGGACCACAGAAAACATAGGCAGGTCCAAGGCAGTGCTGCCAGTGCCCAGGCAGCAGGAGAGCAGGCTCCCGGAAGCTGGGAGGCAATAGCTAGTGGCAGGCACCTCTTTGACCGGCAGACATGGCGCCGTGGCATGGAGACTGGAACAGACGCTCTGGGGGGGAGGAACCCAGCCGTGGGCCTTGGTGGCGGCTTCCTACACCCACAGCAAGTGCTTCCCACACGTGCGTCCCGGCCTCAGAAGTCTGAAGCTCTAGTTAGGCTTCCAGCTTGGCCAAGGCATGCTCAGGGCTCCTGTTTCCAGCCCAGACGCTGACTGTCTAATGGCTCAGGGTCATATAAGGACTCTCAGGTCCCCTCCCTGTGGAGAGGCCCCTGACAAAGACCTGAGAGCTGGGGCGGGAATCTGAAACATGCTCAGGACTGAGCAGGCCTACCGGCCAAACCCAGGCAGGGCTGGGGACCGCTGGGCAGGACCTGGGAGAGGAAGTGGTGGGCAAACTCTAAGGGGCAAAGCAGTTTGCACTTCTGACAAAACACTCCCCAGGTAGCGGGGAGCCTCTAGACAGATTACATGGGCAAACCTGGGTCCGACCCTTTCCCTGAGGCCCTTTGGCTGCGATGAGGTGGTGGGAGGGGGAGGGACCACAGGGATGAGCTGAGGGTGTGCTCTCTCTGTTTGGCTCAGAGTCAGAGCTCCGCTACCCGTCCAGGCCGCTGCAGGGGCGATAGTCCAGCAGGTCGGATTTGAGGAAAATCGTCCTGCATTCCTTGTTGCTGCGCCTGTTTGGTGACACCTGTGTCCTGAGTGACCCAGCCACCTGTTTCCTCTGTTCCTCCACCCAGACATCGGATAAGAGCAGGGGATAAAAGCTCCACAGTAGAGCAGACTCCTGCTGTTGTTATAAATTCATGATCACCGCCCCAAAGAGACCTGTGCACCTACCAGACTTCCTGGCCGTCAGTCTGCATTTTCCCAGCAACTGTTCACACTGTTCTGTGCACGAACATGCCTCTCCCCCTCATGCAACATTTTAAAGTTAAACTTTTTAAAAAATATTGTGATAACATGTAGTTTTAAGAAATAATACAGAGAGATCAATGTACCTTTTGGTCAATCTCCTTCAATGGTGAGATCGACAGTACAATACCACAACCGGGACACTGACATCGACGCAGCCGAGAGGATGGCGTGTCATCGTCACAGGACTCTTCGTGTGATCCTCTCAGCGGCGCCACTCCCCCTGCCCCTCCTAGCACCTGGCACCACTGTCTGTTTCTCACTCTCGTCAGTTTGTCATTTCAAGTGTGTTACACATGTGGACTCCCACTGGATGTGTTTTTGGGGACTGGCTTTTATCACGCAGCATAGTTCTCTGGAAATGTTCCCAAGTTGTGTGCATTAATAGTTTGACCCTTTTCATTGCTGAGTAATATCTCATGATATGGACAAAGCATTATCATCTTCACATTCACCACTGAAGACAAACTGGAAGTTTCCTGGTTTTGCCTTTTACAAAAAACCTACTACAGACATACATGTTCAGGTTTTAACAGGAATATAAGTATTCATTTTTATGGATAAAAATCCAGAGTCTACTCGCTGGTTGCAGTTATTATGGAAGTTACATGTTGGTTTTATAAGAAACTGCCAATTCCCTTCCCAAGATGGCTGCACTGCCGACACCCCCCCATCAGCACGGCAGCACCCAGTGGCTCTGTACCCTCTCTAGCATGTGGTGCTGTCGATATTGCTTTTCGCCATTTGTATAGGTTTCTAGTGACATTTCATCATGATTTTCATTGTTATTTCCCAAGTAGTTAACAATTTTGAACACCTTATTTTGCAATCTGAGTATCCTCTTTGGTAAACTGTGTCTGATGTCTTTACCTGTTTTCTAACTGAATTATTTTACTGTTCCATTTTAAGAGTACTTGATGTATCCTGGGTACTTGTCATTTGTCAGACATGTGCTTTGCAGATATATTCTCTAGCTATAGCTGGTCTTTTCAACCTCTTCACAGAATATCTCACACAGTGAGCATTTAAAATTTTGAAATCTAATAATATTTTCCTTTTACAAATAGTGATTTTGAGGTCAAGTTTAAAAACATTTTGTCTGACTTTAGATCTCCAAGATGTGTTTAAAATGGTACCTTTTCCCCATTGACTTACTTTACCCTTTTGTCAAAAATTACTCGGGTGTATTTATATAAGTCTACTCCTGGATTCCTTCATTTGCCCATAGATCTAGGTGTGCAGCCTTCCACCAATGTCACTCAGTCCACCAATGCCACACAGCCTACCAATGCCTCTCAGTCTACTAATACCACACAGTCCTCCAATGCCACACAGTCCACCAATGTCACTCAGTCCACCAATGCCACACAGTCCTCCAATGCCACACAGTCCACCAATGCCACTCAGTCCACTAATACCACACAGTCCTCCAATGCCACACAATCCACCAATGCCACACAGTCCACTAATGCCACACAGTCCACTAATGCCACACAGTCCACCAATACCACACAGTCCACCAATACCACACAGTCCTCCAATGCAATAGTCCACTAATGTCACATAGTCCACCAATGTCACTCAGTCCACCAATGCGACACAGCCTACCAATGCCACTCAGTCCACTAATACCACACAGTCCTCCAATGCTACACAGTCCACCAATGCCACACAAACTTGGTTACTGTGGCTGTGGGTTAAGTCCTCAAGATAGATACATTGTTTTATTGTTTTTATCCATTTTAAAAATTGTATTAGCTATTCTAGTTCTTTGTCTTTATATTATATCTGGAATAATTTCATCCATATCTATAATTATTGCTAAAATTTTAATATCATTTGCATTAACCTTGTATATAATTTTGAGATTTACAATATATTCACATGATATGTTTCTCAGTTTACTTAGATCTTATGTGATTCCTTTCATCAACTTTTTAGGTTTTATCATAAAGTTCTACACCTTTTTTATTATATTTACACTAAATTATCTCATCCTATCTAATAAAAGAGTAATATGCAAATTAGGCATCACTCCTTGACAAAGATGGCTTCCCCCATAGCCACAAGATGGCAGCGCCCACTCTGGCTCAGCCCCAGCACTAAAGTGGTCAGGCCTGTTAGCCAGGCAGGTGACAGGGGAAGTGGGGGGCCTGAGGGGCAGAACAGGCAATCAGAGGGGGGTTGGAGGTCCCCTGCCCAGGCCAGAGGCCTTTGCCAGAGGCCTCAGGCATGGGCAAGGGTAGAGCCGGTGATCGGAGGGGGCAGGGGCAGAGCCAGTGACCGGAGGGGTATGAGGGTGTTCTACCCAGGCACAAGGCCTGGGACAGAGGCCTCAGGCCTGGGCAGGAACAAGGCCAGAAATCGCAGGGACCTGGGCTCCGCAGAGCCAGCATTCAGAGGGGCAGGGGCAGAGCCTATGATCACAGGTGTCTGGTAACCAGTGGAGCCAGCAAAGCAGAGGTCTGGGGTCCCCTGCTAGGCCTGTAGCCTTGGCCAGAGGCTGCCAGTGGGGCAAGGGCAGAGCCGGTGATGGCAGGGGGCAGGATCAGAGCTAGTGATTGCAGAGGGCTGAGCTCTGTGAAGCTAGCAACAGGAGGGGCTTGGGGGTCCCCTGCCCAGACCTGCAGCCTTGGCTAGAGGTTACAGGCCTGGGCACGGGTGGAGCTGGGATTGGAGGGGCAGGGGTGGAACCGGTGATCAGAGTGAACTAGAGAGGAAACACCTTTTCTTACCGCTCATTGGCTAAGCTCCCTGTATGCCACTGGTAATATTATTAGTAACTTGGGTAATAAGAATCCAAGAAGGTGATCTAGGGTTTTTCCATCACACTCCTGGAGAAAAAAAATGAAGGTTTATTGCTGGAGGGCTAAGAAATGTCATATCCTGCCCTATCTGGTTTGGTTCAGTGCATAATGCCTCAGCTTGCTGACTGCAGGGTCTGGGTTCAATTCTGACCAAGAGCATGTACCTAGGTTACAGGCTCCTCCCTGGCCAGGGCCCAGGTCAGGGCATATGCAGGAGGCAACCAATCAAAGTGTTCCTCTCACTTTGATGTTTCTCTCTGTTTTTCCCTTCTCTTCCACATTCTCTAAAAAATCAATGGAAACATATCCTCAGTTGAGGATAAAAAAGAAAGAAATGTCATCCTATGAAAGACACATCTTGAAAATGCCTAAAGAAAGTTCTAATTTCTTCATGGTGAAGGGACTGATGAAACTGATGAACTGTTCGTGTTGATGAAAACACCTTGGTGGCTGCAGCAGTGGGGTGATGGGGCTGGTGGCTTCCCCTGATTAGCCTGGTTGCCTCCCACTAAGGGAGGCCACACTGTGGCTTAGGTCCGCTCTCCAAGGGGAGTAAGGAGCAAGCCTAAGCCGTCAGTAGGACACCCCCTGAGGGCTTTCATATGTGAGAGGGGGCAGGCTGGGCTGAGGACCCCACCCCCAGTGCACAAATTTCATGCTCCGGGCCCCTAGTGTTTAAAATCAATGGTAATATAGTTAACATTGTGGTATACTTGTTTTCATTGCTAGTATATATGAAAACAAGTGAGTTTGGTATAGTTATTTTACATTCTGGAATTCTATGAACTCATGTATTAGTTCTAAGACTTTTTTGTGTGTCTGTGAGTTCCTGGCATCTTCAGTGTAGGCAATCATGGGTTATCTTAAAGCAGAAAAGGCCAGTTTTATTTCTTCCTTCCCAATCCATATGCCTTTTGTTTCCTTATTGTAGCAGCTATAACGTCTGGGACTGTGCTAAGTAAGACTGTGACAGTGGACATTCTTTGCTTCTGGCTCATTCTTCACTATTCAGAGTCATGTTACATGTACTTTTTAAAAGTTATCCTTTATCGAATTGCAGACATTTCTCTCTACTCCTATTTTCCTTAGCATTGGTGTCATCATCATCGAGTGAAATCAAACGTTTTCCTCTGCACTGACTGATATGATTGTGGACTTTTTCCCCTCTAGCTTTTAATGAGGTGTGTTGCATTGACTGATTTTCAAGTATTGAGCCATCCTTTCATCCCTGGGATAAAACTCAGTTGGTCACAGTGTGTAATTCTTCTTATACATTGCTGAATTCTATTTACTAATACATGTTTAAGGATTTGATTTATATTTATCAGGAAAAATATATCCATATTTTTCTCTTTTTATGTACTGTCTTCCTCCTAGCTTCATAAAAAGTGATTTGTGTATTGGGTGTTAATTCATTTAAATATTTGGTAGAATTCATCAATAAAATTCTGTCTACATTTTTTGAAGGACTGGTGGTTAAATAATAAATTCATAAATAAAAAAAATAGTCTATTAAAACTATGTTTCATATTGATGAATTAAAGTAATTTTTATTTTTTGAGAGATTGGCCCATATCACCTAAATTGTCAAATATGCATTGATTTTTGTGCTCATAGCATTCCTTTATTGCCTTTTTGATGTCTCGAGGACCTGGAGTGATATCTCCTGTTTAATTCCTAAGATTACTAATTGGTGTTTTTTCTCTTTTTCTTTATTAGTGTTGCCAGAGGTTTGTCAATGTCATTGATACTCTGAATTAGATCTTTATTTCACTTATTACTTTTTTTCTGTATGACAATTTTATTGATTTCTTCCCCTGTCTTTATTGTTTTCTTCCTGTCGATTGCTTTGGGTTTGTTTTACTTTTCCTCCCTAGGGTCCTGAGCTAGAGGCTTTTGTTACTGTGTGGGCACTTTCCCTCTTTATAACGTATATATTTAGTGCTAAAAAATTCTTTCTCAGTGCCGCTTTCACTGTGTCATATAAATTTTGCTAATGCGATTTAATGACTTATAAATGTTTTCCTAGAGACTTTCTCTCTGATTTTTTTTTTATTCAGAAGTATTTTGTTTAGTTTCTGAGCATTTGGAAATTTTTCTGTTATTTATGTTATTGATTTCTGGTTTAACTTTATTATGATCAATGAACACATGGGATAGTTTCAATTCTTTTAAATGCATTGAGGATAATTTTATGGCCTGAGATATAGTCTGTCTTGGTCTATGTTTTGCAAGAATTGAGACTAATATACTTTTGCAAGAATTGAGACTAATGTATATTTTGCTATTGTATGGCAGGGTGTTCTAAAAATGTTGTTTAGATCTTGCTGGTTGAGGATGTTGTTAGGTATTTCTATATTCCTGCTGATTTTTTGTCTCTTTGTATTGATTGTTGCGAGGGGCATATTGGAGTTGACAGCTACAATTATGGATTTGCTTAATTTCCCTTTCAATTCTCTCAATTTTTGTTTCACATATGTTGCAACTCTACTATATTGTGAATTTGTCAGAGCAGGCAGCTAGGAAGATATGAACTGGCAAAGACTAAGGGTACCTAGTCAAGGTCTGGAGTCCCTAGATTTTCTCCTCTATTTTCTACAGATGGAAAACGCCACTTCTGTTCCCCAAGACCTGCCTCTGGGATGCCTTTTGAAGAACTGGGATAAATTTGACCTCTAAACCCTAGAAAGAAAGAGATTAATGTCCTTCTGCAGCACAGCCTGGCCACAATGTAAGTCAGAGGGTCAGCAAGCCTGGCCTGAACACGGCGTCTAAGTTCCAAAACAGTTTCACAACTTGGTATGTTCTGCCACTGACAGTACAGGTGGGCAGTGTCCTCTGTCCAAGCTTCATGGCTCTGCAAAATAACCACAGCTATGGGAGGGCTGCCAAGTAGACCCCACCTAACTGCTGCAATGACGCATGGTCCCAAACCATGGGTCAGAGACAAGGGAGAAACATGAGGCGGAAAGGCAGGCACAGTCATTAGTTGCATTACAGGGATACCTGCCACAGCAGGGAAGGCCACGCCAGGCTTGGGCCCGATACAGAAAGGCCCTGGGGAGGGTCACCAGTGTGGGGATCCTGAGCCCAGAGAATCAGGACCCCCCAGGCAGGCTGAGCGGACCATGCTGGCCCTGCCCTTCATGTCACAGGAGAGGCCATTGGGATTGGGACTGCCCAGAGGGCTGGTGGTCTCTGGGTCGAGGTCCCACTCCTAATGACCTTGAATTGATGGGATGCTCAGTCTGCACTGGCTCCTGCTGAAACCAGTGCTGAAAACTGGGGTGACCCTAGGTTGGCAGGGAGGCCTGCTAATGTCCGTCTTGGTATGGGAGCTGCTCACTTGTATGACTTCCTAATCCTGGAAATTTCCCTCATAAACCAGACAGGTAATGGGATGGAAGGGAGCCATCCTCAAAACACGTCTCACCTCCTTTACATTGCCTTTGGGGATGAACAATGTGTACACTCCTCTCTAGTGGCCCTGAATGCCCACCCTGCTGGGGCAAGACATGCTAGCCCAAACGAGAACCAGTGTAACTGTCCACTTCGTGAAGAAACGGTAACCTACTAATTGAACCAACAAATAAGAAAAGCTCCTAGGAAAAGCCTAGACTGAGACAGAGACCCACAGGTCTGGCACAGGCAGACTGGGTTGGCTATGATTAGATTAAAAGATCCTACAAAATTTTCTCACAAGAAACACTATTCTATTAATTCTGAGCCAAGTAACACTCCTATCCTACCTCTGAAGAAAGCTGGGAGAAGGCCACGTGTCCAGGACTGAAGAATCATTAATAAAGCAATGGCTCCTCTCCACGCTGTGATTCCTAGCTCCTACACTATTTTGAGCAGAACACCACCAGGAATGCATGGTTTTCAGTACCAGATTTAAAAGATGCCTCTTTCTGTATCCCATTAGATCCAGCATGTTCATTGTATTATGCACTGGTGTGGGGCGTGGCCTGCAGAGATTGGCCCGCTGTGGGATCACAGCTCATCCAAGTCAGCGGAGCAGCTGTGGACCCACCCTCTGAGCAGCTGCTTCCTGGTATGGAATCTTCTGTGGAACCAGAGCACTCGCCTCTTCAGGGGACTAGGTCGGGGTCTAGCCCAGGGACAATAGCACTGAGAGGTGGCAGAGTAGGCCATAGTCCTGTGGCAGCCACTGACCTACCTCCCAGGCTCCAGGGTCAGCTCTGTGAGCCAGGCAGCAGCACTGCACAGCCTGTGGGCATCCAGAGGAGGCAGGAGGGAGTGAGGAGGAGGAGCCTGGGGCAAGGAGGCAACCCAGGTTCCTGCCCATTGGCCTGGGGTTCACAGTGGGAGCAGCCGCTCATCCCAGTCAGCCAAGCAGCACTCCCACTATGGTAGCATACTAACCAACTAGAGGCAGCTTCTGCATTAAGCATCGCTCCCCGGTGGTCAGTGTGTGTCATAGCGACTGGTCAACCAGTCACTCTGCTCATTCTGCCATTTGATCTCTGGGCTTTTATTATATAGGACTAGTGGCCCATTGTATGAAGATTCGAGTAATAGGCCTTCCTTCCCCTGGCTGCCAGCACCGGTTTTCCTCTGGCACCTAGGATCCAGGCCTTTGGTCCGGCCATAGCAGCAAAGCTTGGCTTCTCCACTCTGGCTGCTCCTAACCCTTCCTTCCTTTCTTTTTTTTTTTCCAGCTCCTCGAGTGGAGGCCTGGGCTGGCTGGAAGACTGGGTCACCCCTGGCAACCCAGGCCCCCAGCCCCTCCTTGAGCAGAGCTCAGGCCCCCAGCCCCTGCCTGAGTGGAGGCCAGGCCCCCAGCCCCTCCTTGAGAAGATTCCAGGGCCGGCAGGAAGCTTGGCTTCCTCCATTACCAGGAGTAACCCAAGCCTCCAGCTCGCTCCAACTCCATGGTCACTGCCATCTTCAGTCGTCTTCAGTTTTCACTCTGCACCTGCACATGTAAATTAACTGCCATCTTTGTTGGGTTAATTTGCATAGTTGCTCTGATTGGCTGGTGGGTGTAGCAGAGTGGTGGAGTGGTAGAGTGATGGTTAATTTCCATGTTTCTCTTTTATTAGTGTAGATTATTATACTAGAGGCCCAGTGTATGAATTCATGCATGGGTAGGGTCTGGCTGGCCCACCCCGATGAGGGCCCATCAGGCCCGGCCAGTGGGGGGAGGGGCCTTGGGAGGTTAGCTGGCCAGCCCCACCCCAATCAGGGTATTGGGGGCTGATGGGGGCCCAGATAAGGCCGGTAGACTGCCATTGTGCACATCGTAGCCACTGGTCATTTCAGACATTTTGGTCATTCCGCTGTTCCGGTGGCCGGGCTTTTATATATGTAGATTTTTGCCTTTGAATGTACTGACACTCAGGGGTTTCAACAACAGCTTACTCAGACGGCCTCCCTCCAGGCTTCAGCGATAGTCCCCAGCCCTTTGGGCAAGGCTTGGCAAACAATTTATAGGATCCATCACTCGAGGGGGCAGACAAATCTTACAATACGTTAATGATCTTTTAATTTGCTCTCCTACCACAGAATAAGGGGGAAAGCATCTAGTGCAGAATCTAAATTCTTGGCAAAAGGATATATAGAATTTCTAAAGAAAAGGCACAGCTCCTACAGCAAAGAATAGGCTACTTGGATCTAATCTCAACTCATGAAGAAAGAATACGATCCCCAAAGAAAATACAGAGTATCCAAAACCTGCCAGGCCCATCTCGGGGCTAACAGGATAGTATAGCCAGGGGTCCTCAGACTTTTAAAACGGGGCCAGTTCACTGTCCCTCAGACCGTTGGAGGGCCAGACTATAGTTAAAAAAAACACTATGAACAGATTCCTATGCACACTGCACATATCTTATTTTAAGCAGGACAGGCAGCGGCGGCAAAGACACCCGCATGTGGCCCGCGGGCCTTAGTTGGAGGATGTCTGGTATAGGCTTTGGCTGTTGGGATATGAAGCAAAGGCCAAACCCCTGTATGATGTCTTAGGGAGACAACATGATTTTGTTTGGGGGGAAAAAAACACAGGACAGGAAAGGAACATATACTATTGTGTGTGCTGGTCCAACAGTCACTTAAGGTTCCAGGTATTGCTACTTGGATGCATCACACCCAGGTAAGGCCATGTCCCAACCTCTGACTACCCTCTGAAGTCTGGATGGCAGAGCCACTGGAAGATTTAAAAGTTCTCTTTAAGAAAAGGAGTTAACTTTCAAGAAAACTTCACAAGAAGTAAGTAATAATCAATAACGAGATGTTAAAGCAGCCTCTGTTCTGCTTGTGACTCCTTTATAGTTTGTTTGAAGTGCTTGACCCATACATGCAGCTATATTTTTTCCGTCAGGACAGAACTAGAATTCTCTCAAATGTCTATATAATCCTTCTCATTTGCTCATTCCCTTATGCACCACCAGACACCCTGTTTGAAGATTATTTTAATGTTTTTGTTGCTCTATGCTAATCAATACTTTCAGATGCAAGAGAATATGAAAGGCCTCATTACAAAAGTCACAGACCTGGAAACACACACACAAAAACCCACTTGGTGGAGTCCCCTCACTTCCAACATCCTCCAATGGGTAACTTCCTCTCTCCCAATACTATGGGGATGCTTAATAATTCTTATTTTTGGAACCTCGATTCTAAATACCCTCGTCATCTTTATTTCAGATCAAATATAAGCTACAAGATTCCAAATAATAATGGCTCAAGGATTTCAACCACTCCCGATGCACCTCCACACCTCTTTATTCAGCCCATGCTCCCAAACCCCCTACATCAGGCTGTATCATGCTTCCCCTCCACCCTCACCTAGCCACTCCCAGGCAGAGAGCCAGGGATATGGGCCAACTCAGCTCTATGCCCAAACTCAGCAGGAAGCAGATCCAGAGGTCAGAACCACATCCTTCAGCTTCCCAAATGAATGTGTCCTGTATCTCTTGAGTAGGGAAATGCTAGAGCAGGCAGATAGAAAGATATGAGCTGGGGAAGGCAGTTGGGGGTTGAAGGGAATATGTGTGAGACATGACAAAACAAAAGTAGACAATCAAGGTGGCAGACCCCTCCAGAGGAGGAAAGAGTCAACCCCTGCCCCTACCCCAGGATGTGGTTCAACTGGTGGCATCATGCCTGGGTGAGGGAGCCTTATAGCTTATGTATGTTTGTATATATGTATGTATGTATGCATATTTGAAAAATAAAGAAGGGCACACTTAGGGGTGTGAGTATCTCAAGCCCCACCTCAGCAAGATAGTTGGTTTGGTTTTGGCCAGCTGAATCACCCACTCTAGTTCTGAGTGTATTCCTGTTTCTGCAAATACATTCTTTCCTGCCTTTGCTACTATTTGTTGTCTCTTGTTTGATTCATTCCTATAAGCAAGACAAGAACTGGGGCACACAGTACTGTCTTGACCACCGCTGACAAATATGCATATACATTTAGGACTTCTAGGTTATCTTGGTGGACTGATTCTTTCTAAAATATAATGTCTCTGATAATAATTCTCTTTGCTCTGAAGTTTGCTTTTTCTGATGGTAATTTAGGCATTCCTGCTTCCTGTTAATTAATGTATGTATGGTATTAAAGATGTGATATAGTTTTTCCATCCTTTACCCTCAACTTGCCTATATGATTATTTTAGGAGTTTTTATTAAATAAACAGAATATAGTTGGGTCATAGTTTGAATTTGACTCCAAGTATCTATGCTTATATTTTAATTGTTAAGTTGCTAGGGTTTAAATCTCCCAATGTTTTTGTCTTTGTTCCCTTTCCATTTCTTTGTTTTATATTTCTGTGTTTGTTCCTGTGGGTTATGTGAACATTTTATTATAATATTTTTGAGTGAATCTCTTTGCACTCTCTACTGGTATTGTCCTTTTACCAATTGGACTGAAATGTTGTAACTGTATGTCCCTTTCCAACTTTTTACATTTTCTATCTATATAAACAAAAATGTAAATATTCGTTTGTTTAAAATCTTAAATCTCCAAAAGTTCTTCACCAATTGCTTTGAAATTTTGACACAATGTTGCATTCAAATACGTGCATGTTTTTATATACTTACATAATATAGATGTCACACCTGTGACAGGTAAAAACATGTTTTTTTAAAAAAAAAAACAGGTAAAAACATGCTTTTTTTGAAAAACAGCACCATCTGTTGGACATAAAAGCAACACACGCTATATTAAATATTTAACGATTCCATTTCAATGTTTCCGATTTATGATCCAAGCAATTTAGTGACGTCAAAGGAAGAATTGGTTGAAAAAGTATTTCCCAATATTCAAATCAATTATAAGAATCATGATTGACTGAGTGAAGGAGCTATTCTTGCTTGGGGCCAAGAACAAAGATGTCTATGAACTCAACAATATTATTTAGTCTAACATTCAAAGAGAGACAGTCACATACAAGTCTGTCGACACTGTTGTGGAAGCAGATGAAGTGGTTAATTATATATAAGAATTTTGGAGCCAGTCTAGGGCTCGGGGTGCAGGTGGCCACTGCAGTCTCCACCACCCCACACCCGTGGCCGAGGGCTCTCAGGGAGTGTGGCAGGCGAGGGCCAGGGACCTTCCTTGGCTCCTTTTTCCTCTGGCTTTTGGGCGGCTCAGTGAGGGCCCCTCCTGGTGAGGTGAGTCGGGAGCGGCTGGGCCTCTTTGGGTGCAGGGTGAGGGCCACTGGAGGGGAGCAGGGATGCAGGCCAGCACTGGGGGGCCCAGGCTGCAGAGGTGCAGGTGTGCAAGGCCAGACCAGCTGGGCAGGGCAGGGGTAGTGGCATGCCAGGGGCAGCTGCCTGGAGGGCACATGTATGCCCACAAGCATTGTGCAATTAAACATATGAGAAACGTGCACTTTCTCTTCCAGACTGAGCCACAGCAACGCGTGGCTGGGTACAGCTAGTTTATAATGTAACCACCTTAAATGTTTTCCTTTACATACATTTAGGACCACAGAGAGCTATGTTACAATTTTTGCTTCAATCATAAAATATAATTTAGTACACTTAAGAGAAGAAAATTCTATTGCATTTATCAAAACGTGTGTTTACATGTTCTTTCTTCCTTCCTAATGTTCCAAGATCCATTCCTCTACCATTCTGTTTAGAATATTCACTTTCATTACTCTTTTAGGGGAGATATGTTGATTTTCCTTTATTTGAACCTGTTTCAATTTTTCTTTTTTCCTGAAGATATTTTTGCTATAATTAGGATTCTGGGTTGACACTTCTTTCCCATCAGCACTTGAAAAATGTTTTATCACTTCCTTTTGAACTACATGGTTTCAGATGAGAATTTAGCTATTATCCAAATTCACTTTCCTTTACGGAGAATGCTGTGTTTACCAATATTTCCACTTGGTTCTTAGTTATATCTTCTATTAATTTGTTAAAACTTTATTTCTTTGCTGAGACTTTTCTTTCTGTTTTATTTTGTTATTTATCAAGAACATTCTTAATTGTTCATTGAAGCATTTTTTTGAAAGCTGCATTAAACTATTTGTCAGGCAATTCTAACAACCCTGTGAGGAGGAAACTGGTTTGGCCATAAAAACTAAACAAAGTGCTGCCCTGAGGTGGGGGAGGGGGCGGGGGGCAGGGTTGTTGTGCTGGCACCAGCACAAGATCATAGGAGGTGCCTTACACCTGGGGGCATTCAAGTGGGTGGAACTATATCTGCAAAACAAAGACCCCAGAAGCTTATAAAAAGCATGTTACTCACTCTGACTTGTAAAATCTTTTCTGGGGTCCATTAGTAATTAATGTTTAATAAAAGGGCTCCTTCCCTTCCTCCATGAAGCGTGCTTGGCATTTCTTTGCTCTTCTGTAACATTGACATCTATTGATCATCTGTTTTCATACAGTTTGGGATCTCTCTGGTTTTTGGTATAATGAGTAATTTTAATGGAAATCTGGACTTTAGTGGTATTATGCTTTGAAGATCTGGGTTTCTTTAAACCTGTTTAGCTGGCTTCCTCTTACTGATACTGCTCTTGTGAGAGGTGGTGTAAGCACTGCCTGGTTACTTTTATGTAGCAGTAGAAGATCAAGCTTAGCTCTTGGCCTCTGCTGACATCCAAGTCTGGGGGACTCTGTCACTTCTGGGTGGAGGTAGAAGTTTCCCCACTAGTCCTCCACTGATAAGGTGGTTGGGAGGTGCCTCATTCCTGCTGGGCAGTCATGAAAGTCCCGCCTCCCCCAGATCTCCTTGGGCACTACCCCAGCTGTGAGGGAAAATGGATCCTTTTTTTTCTTTTGGTTTCCTACTTGGCCTTATCTGATGGTGCCTCAGTTAGGGGAGAGGCGCTTTGTTGCAGCTTGACAAAGGTAGAAAGAAATAGAAACTGCCCATTTGGCTTTTGTTGGCTTGGGTAGAGGTAGGGCCACAGTTTTGTTTTGTGGTTTTCAGTTACTGTCTATATTTTCTGTCTTGCCAGACTATCCATTTCCTGATGTTTTGCAAGAGAGAGCAGGTTTTGTTGAAGCCCTCCCCCCTCCTTTTTAAATAACCTACGCCTATTAGTATTCTCAGGTTGCCTGCTTCTCTAGCTCCTGTCTAGGGTACATGAGACAGAAAGAAAACCCAGGGAACTCACCATTATGTTGTTCCTTCTCATCCCCAAATTCAGCCAGTATGATACCATCTTGTTACCTTTCAAAATCTTCTATTTGTTTTACATATGTTGTCGCTGAACAAGAAGATACCTACTAAGAAGGGCTAATGGTAAAATAGAGCCTGTCAGCCATTCCTACACAGATGGCAGAAACACAGTGCAAGACTCTCATCCAAGTCACACTTCAGGGATAAACCTGCATTGAACTACCTGCCTCTTTGCTAAACTGCCTGTGTTTCTGTCCCTTGAGCCAGTCTTTATAAATGAGATCCTGGAATCCTATTTTAACCAATAAGACTGAGGTTTTCCCCATCAATCAGAGCTGTATACTTATATCCCCAACCAATCAGAGCAGCTCCATTCTTACCAATCAGGACAGTGCCTTTGAGGCCAATCAAACTGAGAGAATTTGGAGTCCTCATTGACATGAGTACAGACCAACCAGGGACCAGGGCTAGGGACTCTTATCTATATAAGTCGCCCCCCTCTGGCTCTGGGAATGCACTTTCCCTTTCCACAGAAGACTGAGGACTGTGTTCCCTGACTGAGTTGAAGCACAGAAGATGTCTCACTGGAGCAGCTTGGAGCAGACCACACAGTGCAAAGCAGACTGGCACAGAGCAGAGAGCTTCTAGCCAGGGCGGGGCCTGGCCCCAGGGACACCTGCCCCAGGGACACCTCATAGCCTTCCTGTTTTCACAGCTGTATTATAATTGAGCTGTTTTCCATTGAATAATGTTTCCTTCTTCACTGTACCTCAAATTGGGGATTCCTGTTGGCATTTGTTTTATTAAGCCATCAAGGAATTAAAAACTGAGCCAAATGGAAAATCAGCCAGGCTTTATTAGGAGCAAACGGGCGAGTTCACAGGCCCCGGGGAAGGGAGAGGGGCCAGTGGAGCCTCGCCTGGACGAGTCCAGCCACGATTTTAAGACCTGAGGCAGGAGGATGAGGAGAGGGGTTTGGTATGAGGGAGTGGTCCGCAGTGCCCCGACCTGTAACTTTC
Organism: Murina feae; assembly: GCA_004026665.1. Classification (NCBI taxonomy): domain Eukaryota; kingdom Metazoa; phylum Chordata; class Mammalia; order Chiroptera; family Vespertilionidae; genus Murina; species Murina feae. Next base: position 28,850 of record PVJC01011084.1, read on the forward strand.
CAGTCTTGCCCAAAACCCCTCAGGCATTGCTGGCGCCAGGGGGCTATGGTTGAGCAAGCAGCTTCAGGATCTCAGCATTGTTTCAGGAGTTGATCATTGTTGCTGGTTTCTGGTCTGGGTGCACCTGGGGGCTGGGGGATGATTTATGGCTTTTCCCTGCAGGTGAATGCTTGGACAGCACTGAATTGGTGTTAAAAACCATCTGTTTACATGTATAATGTTAACATTGACTGCGCACATGTGTATTTAGAGGTAGGACTATGGAGGCATACATCTTCTCCCTCTTCTTTGAAGGAAGAGGTCCTTGCTCAGGTTTTTACTCCACATCTACAAGAAAAAAAATAACTTATAAAAAGAATTCCTTTTTCTCCCAATTACAGACCCATGAAATGACCTGTTTCTGCCCCCAACTCCTCCTTTTGTTCTTGTTGTAACAAAGAAGTCTTCCCACCTGGGAGCTAATAGCAAACCTCCTATTGAGCACTGGATCCCCTTACACCTGCTTCCCTGGGGCATTAAAAATAGATTATCTTTCTTTCCCTTCTGTATAGCTTCCTCCAGTTAGCTAGATTTTTCTATCAGCTTTTAATTGTGCTAAACCCCTTTCCATTAAATACAAGTCAAATCTTGGTCTCACATTCCTTCCAGCTATTGCTCTGGCTCCCTCCTCTTTCATTGAAATTCTCAAGAGAAATGTCCTTATTTACCTCCCACCTGCTCCTCAACCATCCCATGTGGCTTTGCTTATCAGAATTCCACCTCCAGGAGCCATCTTTTTTGAACTCTTACCACCTTTTGGCTCTGACGATGACATCCCACTTCTTGAAATGCTCCTTGCCCTCAGCTTCCCTGGGGCAGTGCTCTCCTGGTGTTCCTCTTACTCCTCTTGCACTGCTCTGAGTTATTTCTGAATCTGTTTTCTCCCACCAAAAATTGCTGATGTTCTCAGAGTCTGGTTACAGGTCTCATCTTAGGTCACTCAAGTTTTTCTCCCTGCATATTCTCATCAATGCCATGGTTTCATTCAACAGCTACCTGCAGGTATTCCTATATTCATATCCAGACCCATCTTTTCTCTGTTTCATATTTGTAATCTATAATTCTTCCTGGAAGGCTGAAAGCCCCTACCAACCAGTATGTAGGGAATGAAATCAAGATCTCGCCAACAACCCCTTAGTACCCTTCTCCATCACACAGGGCTCTTCCCCTGTTCTCTGAGTGAGTGTATAGTACCATTATCCATCCAATGACAAAAGCCAGGAGCCTCTGTAGTAATCAGATGTGCTGCCCTCTTCTTCTTTATCTCCCATATTCAGCACATCATAGTATCCTGTTGATTTGACCTCCCAAATGATTTACTAACTTAGCCACTTTTCTTTAGTCCCATTGCCCTTACATTCATGGGAGGCAGTCAAGGGAACTAAAATGGAAGCAGGAGGCTGTGAAGAAGTTTGCCTTATGTGCATCCCACCCACAAACTTAAAAATTTTTAAGGCAACCATGAAAGCACATCCTGAACCTTACTTCCTATTCCCATGGTAACAAGACCATCCACATTATTCATTCTGATAGGAGCCAATCCACTTTGCAAACCAGCATCTTCATTTATACAATGGACCGAACCATTGAACCAGCCAATGTTCTTCACTTGCATAGACAACCTGAAAGGGACTGTAGTTTCGGTTTTCGCCTTTGCAAACCCTGCCTCTCTTTGTCCTCTTCAGGTCGCAATTAAAGTTGCTGCCTGAATCTGTGCCTCCCACATCACAATCCTCCCTACCTCCTTCTCTTGCTCAAGTAAATGCTTTTTATTTTCCATTATGGCGTAAACATTTTTTGTTTGTTTTGTTAACAAGACCATCATCTCTTTCCTGCCATGGCTACATCTATTCTTGTAGCTATGAATGGTTCTCACACTCCAGTCAGAGTAATTTAAAAAAAAAAAATTAAATTTCTCTGTCCCTCCATTTTACTTTCTTTTTCTGTCTCCCTCTCACACACATACTACATGCTTACATTCTGCAGATGTCTTCAATTGTCTCGCCAATACTCTAGAACAGAGAGACAGCTCATTTATGTGGGCTAAGCTCTGTGGGGTCAGTTCTCCCCCTTCCTAATCTTCAGTCTCACTTTGCACAATTTCTCCCCAATTTCTGCTGGCCTTTCAGTGAGAAGTCATTTTCCTGCATGAGCCCATTTATCTTCCTCTATTTTCCTCTTTATTCTTATTTCATCCTTCAATCCCTGGCTCAATCACCATTTCCTGATGTATCTTTGCAAAGGCAGATTTCATTTATTTGATGTTTATATTATTGATGGCCATGACCCTCCATTTGACTTTGTGAGTTGTGAGGCAGAGCATGTTGTTTATTGCTTGTCCTTGTAGCCCCATATAGCACGATACCTCCCAGAGTGTGTTGCATAAAACGCATGATGTCCATGGCGCTGTGCATTGCTGCAGCTAGTATTTACTTCACATGCAAAAGATTTCAAGTAACTATTTTAGAAGGAATGAGATTAAATCAATGGGACTTAATATTCATTGGCCATATGTATGGGAGCAATTGGTGTGAAAAAGTGAAGTGTCATTCTTACATTTTGGCTTTGAGCAGTGCTGTTGATGCTAGTGCAATTACTAAAACAGATTACAAACACTATTTTACAGGAGGAGATCAGTTTCATTTATCGACATGTAAGTTTTGCTGAGTAAGTCCAGATCTCTGTTCTTCAGTTGAGGTCCAGGATTGGTAAAATTGCTTCATAATTGTCAGCTTATGGATGGCATTTGTAGTCTTTAATGGAGATCTATGCAGTGGAGGAGAGGGAGCGCTAGAGTGAGGAGAAAAGCGGGTCAAAGATAAAGTCCTGAGTACTCACCTAAGATTAAAACTGTCATCACAGAAGTCGCTGGAGGAGGAACGTTTAAAAGGAAGGTATGGTAAGCACTCTCAGAAGCTACACATTTTCACTGATATGAGGAGTGAATTGGGAATTGTGGCATTAGTCGTTCTATGGAGCCACGTGAGTGCCATGTGGAGACTCAGGCATGAATGAAGTGATTGATGATAAACATAAGGACACAGTGGGCACTTGATGGCTAGACAGTATATAGGGAACTTCTTGACAAAGTGAGGTCCTACGGAAGACCAGGATATTTGAAATCTGGGCAAACAAAGCTGAACTTGGCTGGTTATGTACTTGAGGGGGGGAGGGGGCAGACATAGGGAAGGTAAAGTGATTTCAGGGGCAAGGTGAAGGAGTTCATGCTTAATTTTCTTAGTGACACAGACCTACTTGAGCAGATGAGTACATCTGCTGAGAGAATGCGGGCAGGAGCCTGAGTGGGGCCTGGAGAGTGACCACTGTGGGGACAGGGAGGGGAACCAGCTAGAGCAGTTGCAAGGATTTCTGAGTGAGATCCAATGCTCAACCACGGCCGACTTCATACCTGTAGTGGATTTACCCAGCGGCACTCTGCTAGGCTGGGCGTGATTGACAAGAGCAACCATATCAACAGCAAGAGAAGCTGGGCTGGGACTGGACGCCCTGGGAGATAAAGGAGGAGTCTGAGACGGCTTCTCCAGGCGGCTTCATTAGGGCAGTGCTATTGCGACAGGCGAAGAGGGTCTCCTCAGTCAGACACTGAGAGGCGAACTCGGGTTTGTTGAAAAGAAGCAGTAATGTGAGACCAATAAATGCATCACTTGGTGTTAGGCATATCTGCGAATCTTGTTTCTTTTAATTAACAGGTGTGTGAACCTAGAACTCAATTGTTTAATCTTTAAAATGGAGATAACAATAGTGTTCACGTCAAAAGCTTGCAGTGAAAACTAAATGCGATGCTTGTGAAGCACGTGGCACAGTGCAAAAGACGGTGTGCTCTCTGGAAGTAGGCGGTATTTGTACTCTTACTTTTATGATGGCCATGCTATGACACCAGGGTGGGGGGAGCAGGCTGTCCCTGAGTGGCTGACCATGTGCAGAGGTGCAGGATTTGGGTGGAGAAGGGTTGAAACCCGCGCATGCGAAGGGTAATTCACATGGCTGTTTAGGTGGATAACAACATCCTTGCTTTGTCTCCTTACTGACCTGGGTGCTATGGCGATAGGCTGGAGATGGTGCTCCTGGCTTTCCTGCCTATGCAGGGCACTCAGCCAACACAGATGAGGCCCAACCCCCTGGGACCATTTTGCAACTGCAAGTACATAACCAGCCAAGTTCAGCTTTGTTTGCTCAAAGTCATTTCCTTCATATCACAGTGTTTCATTTGCATAAAAGGTGCCCAGGACTTAGTGATGATACCGTTCTAATTACTTGGTTGCTGCACATAAATTGGTTCTGAGTCAGCCAAATAGGCTGCTAATTAGGAGACAAACCTCAGAGGCCAGTCTGAGCACTTCCTTTGGCTTATTTGAAGTCAGCTTATCTGCAGTCAAGCCATATTGAGACCCAGAGCTTCGTTCAGGCCTCAGCCACACATGCATTCAGCTCTACACTATCAGGGAGGGCTCAGGTGGGCCTGGGAGTGAGTCTGCAATCTTGCCAGGAGCGTGCTGTCACCATAGCAGGGGGAGAGACTCCGGCCCCTGCACGATGCACTGGTGCTGCCTCTGCGGACACAGACCACACCAGCAGCTGCAGGCTCCCGTCCAGCTGGCAGCCATTAAAACCACAGATGTGGGCTCCCAGTGCAGCATGGGAGACCCAGTGGGACAGGTAAAGGAACCCGCATAAGAAAAGAATGCAAGTTAGCAGGGAGTCAGCGCCGACTGTGTACCAGGTACTGCTCTGTGTTCTCACGATGGACAATCATTTACCCTCTTACAGCAAAGAGGCCTGGACTCAGAGAAGTGATGCCTTGTCTAGGATCACACAGAGAGCTGAAGCTGGGCTATGAACCCAGGGGAAGGCCAGGTGCAGGGAAATCCTGTCGGGATGCACAGAAGGGAGTCATCAATCAGGCTCCAGGACAGGCTCGGGGCAGGGCATGGAGAGCGTGGGGCGGCTCAGTGCCTGTAACTGTACCAATGATCTCCCTCGGCCTCAGTGTCCTTGATTGTGAAGTGGAGAGGGACTCCTGATGCTGGGTCCCTGTGAGCATTGCAGGAACAGGGGTGAGAAACTAACAGCCGGGAGCATTCTCTGCGAGCCAGGCTGGCACTAAAATTCCCCTTAATACTCACTTGTAAAAGTATTATTTTTCTTGTTTCATAGAAAAAAATGAATTGAGGCACTAAGTCATTTATTCCAAGTTATATGACTGGAAAGTACTGGAGTTACACCTGAGAACCCGATAATAGGGAAAAGGAATTAGATACAGCTAAAATATTTCCTTGCCACTGGGATTGTAAAAAATTCAGGCTGGGTGCCCCACTGCCCCAGTGGGTCCCTTCGGTGCAGGCGGCCCAGGGGTCTGGCTCCTCGGATCCATGGCCCATGGTGGGTTCTTGGCTTTGAGCAGGAAAGAATTCAAATGCAGGCAGTGTAGAATTTAGAGTGAAAGAGAGCTTGTTAGTGAAGTGACAGAGAGTGGCTCCTCCACAGACAGAGCAGCACCTCCCTGGTGGGGTTTAATTCTCTTATTGAGGTTTTTTCAATCAAAGGGAAGGGCATTCAATAAAGGGGAAGAATACTCAGGATTTTCCAGGAAAGGATGAGGACTACTTAGAGGAGCCCTGTTGGCCATTTTGTGTCCATTTATGGGCTTTCCTTCTGGATCAGGGTGGCTGGGGAGGGGGTGTGGCTGGTGTGCTAATGTGTCACAAGGGCTTATAATGAGGCCGGGGTCACCGCAAGGTGACATTAGTTGCCATGGTGGATTGTGGTGGTTTTCTGCAGGTTCTAAGCCCTAAATCCATTGGGGTTGATCTCACTATCTCCAAGACAGTCCCTGTAGCCTATATAGGCCACAGCCGTTTGTCACACACCCTTTTACTGAGAAAAATGGCTTGGGGTGATGTCAGTCTGGTTTGAAGTATCTGAGCTATAGGATACTTGATGGTTCTTAAAAAAACTGACCCTTTCAACCTGAAATTTTGTATTTTTTAAAGAAGAAAAATAATAAGTCCTCTGAATTTCTATTAATTAAAGAATTGATCATTTCAAGAAAATAATTCAGAAATAAAATGGAGTAAGATCTGCTGCAGGAATGCCCAAGAGTGCTGTCGGGGATTATCTCTTCTTGGCCCTAAAGAAGATAATCAGCTCAGAAGAGAGAAGATGGCTTTGCATATGAAATTTTTTTACAGAATCTTGTTGGCAAGCATTTAATCAGGTGGAGACATACACACTTTAATCCACTGGAACCCAGAAGTTCACTCTTCATTGGGAAATTAATCGTTTCTAACTGAACTAACTTTTCAAAGCCAGTTCCCTGGGAAGCACAGGGCTCCTTGGGGGATCCTTGGGTCATGGCTCTTGGATCTTGGTGGAAGCCTGGAGCTGCCATCCTGCTTTGATGTAGGAAACTCCAGCCAGATTGGCTTTCACAACTAGCACCTCAACATTATACATCTGAAAATGAACAAATAACTTACGGATTCTGATTATCATTTTAAAATGCTTATTCATGAACTTTCAATTTGTGTAGAGAAGATATTTCTGAAGGGGAGGGGGGGCAAAAGTGATAGCTAATCAATGTGGAATTAGAAAACCACCAATGCAACTTATAATAATAAAATGTTATTAAAGAAAATATTAGCAGTGGATACAAAAACCATTGGGAAAATGATTTTGAGGGGAAATTAATGCAGTGATAAATATCACTGACCAGCTGTAACAATAACCAAAAATGCAGGTTTGGTTGCTGCCATAATAAAGCCAAACTCCCGAGGCAGGTTCTGGTGCAAAAGGAAAGAAGTTTATTCAGGTGTCTCGACCTGAGAGAATAGTGGAGTCCTGTCTCAAAGACCATCTCATTTTCTTGCTCAAGCTCTTGGTTCTTATAGGAATAGGGAGGGAAGATTTTTTTGTTTTGTTTTTTCTTTTTGTGAATCCTCACCTGGGGATATTTTTTCCATTGATTTTTTAGAGAAAGTGGCAGGGGGGGAGAAAAGGAGAGAGAGAGAGATCAATTGGTTGCCTCTCCACGCACCCTGACCAAGGCTAGGGATTGAACCTGCAATGAAGGTATATGCCCTTAACAGGGAATCGAACTCATAATCTTTTGGTGTGCCAATGCTTTGACCACCGAGCACACCGGCCAGGGCAAAGGTGTTTTTTTTCTTTATTTCAATTATCCTGCTAGCTTTTAGTGTGCTTGGGCCCTATCCATGCATTGTTCTAGCCTTTTGTGCACTCAGTGTAAGAACCTTCTCCTGCACCATCTTGGCCAGTGGGGGAGACTCCCCAGTATTCCCTGACTGTCTATGATATCAGTAGGGAGGACGGTCTCTGCAGAACCCATCATCAGGGAGCCTGGAGATGCCGTAGCCCTCAGCCCACCTCTCAACAATAAACAAAGGGCCCGCACACCCAGGGGAGCCTGTTGTAGTCTGCAGGGCACCCCTGCATTCCAGTGCACCTGCATCCTCTGTGCAGCCCCTGCATAATGTGCCCCTCAAAGTGGCCAGCTGGGCCAGCACTTCAACTGCTGTCTATGGTAATAACTTCCTCTTTCAAAACTCTGGAGCCTTGTAATCATACAGGGTAAATGGATGGAGGACTCATCTTCTGTAGCTTCTTCCTGCTGTCAGAGGGTGTAGCCTTACCTATCACCAGGTCCAGACACTCTTACTATCTACTAAGGGAAGAAGGGGGTCAAGGATAGAGAGAAGTCTTCACATGAGGGAGGAGGATCGCTGTTTTCAGAAGGTGGCATATCTGGCATCTAGAGGGTGGCACTGCTGAGCAAGCGAAGCTGGTAGCCTGCTTCATGTTTCAAGAGGCAGTGCCACCAGTGGGCTTCCAGAGTGAGACTTGTTGTGCAGACAAGCAATCAGGTGCTCAGTGAGGGGTGTGCCTAGTAGTGCAGTGAGAATTGCAGTTAAATCAGAAACGAGAGACTGAAGTATCCCCATGATCTAATCTGGATTGGGTTTGGGTGGCACACCCACAACTAGGGAGGAGTCACAGGGACGGTTCATTGCTCAGCTCACTGCTCTTCAGGATCTTGCATCTTCCAGGTCTTTAGTAAGACTGGTCTCCCAGCTAGAATGGGTGTAAAGTGCATCAGATGAGTAGTAGACCTGCAATGAGCAAAGCTGTGCTAAATTGTTGGTGTTTGCTCTAAGTGTTGCTCATACTGTTTGATTTTTTATTCATGTTCTAAATCTAAAGGGAGTGTTCCTAAAACAGAAACTTAGAAGGATCTCCCATAAACTGTTTTTAAAAGGTTTAGTTTAAGTGCGCTTCCGGGCACTACCCTAAGCTAGAGCAGGGCAGGAGAGTGTGTCTGGCCCCATTTCAGATGTGTTTCCTGGCATATTTCTGCCAAGGTCTTCTTTATTGTGGGGCTCGTTTTCTCAGGCTTCCTCACAGATTGTGGTCATCAAGATGCATGCACTCTCCATTGAATCTGTAGTGTCTCTCCTATCTTCCAGGTGAGTTATGAAGTGAACAAGGGTCCATTGTCACTTGAATGCTATAAGAAAGTCCAAACCTTTGAGTAGAAGTTCTGCTACCTCAGTTGCCGTCTCAGTTCTAGTGGGGTATGTATACCTCTAACCGTGCAGACAAGGTGTCCACAGAAACTAATAAGAATTCCACATTTCCTATGGGTTCAGGCATCCTTGTAAAGTCAACGTGCAGTCCTCCAACTGGCTCATCCCTTTCTACTGCACTCCCTTTGCTGTGGAGCATGTTTTGTCTTGGGACTGTTTGGGCGCATATCTGAGAGGCTTGGGTCATCTTCTGAAGGTCTTTTGTAAGTGAGAACTCTGCAACTGTGGGCTAAGGAGGTGCATTAAAGCATTCCTTTCATAATGGGCCCCTTCATGTAGATGTTTGAGGATGGGATATGAGCTTCAGGGAGTAAGATCAAACATGAGTGTTGATCTTCCATATAGAATAGGGTCAGTATTAGAGAATCCCCATTCACAGCTCCTTCCTCATCTCTTTCTGTGTAATGGGATTTAAATTCTGACAGGTCCAGGTGGGGAATTAAGGCCCCAAGAAGTGGTGGCCCCTGGGTGGCTGGGCCCGCTGCTTTGTCGGCTTGTTTGGGAACTATCCTTCGGTGTCCTGGGCAGTGCATTATGACAATCCAGTTCAGTGGATTCAGTGCCTCTGCCAACTTTAAAATCTCTTTTGCATGTTTCATGTCCTTCTTCCCTGAGGTTAAGAGCTCTCTTTCTTTACATTATTGCCCATGGACATGGACTACCATGCAGGCATGTTTAGAGTCAGAGTAGACGTTAACATTCTTTCCCTGGGATAATTTCAAGGCTCTGGTGAGGGCTGTCAGTTCAGCTTTCTGTGCAGAAGTTCCTACAGCAATGGCGTGGGATTCTATTTCCTTATGAGTACCATGAGCACGGTTCTTCTTTGACCTGCATGAATCTCCTCTCATCTGTAAGTAATTGCCATTCAGGTTCTGTCAGAAGCTGGTCTGCTGGGATAAACTTTGTCAATGATTTCTAAGCAACCATGTTTGAGGTCTGAGCTTCCCTCTAAGCCTGGGAGTAGGGTACCCAGGTTTAAGTTATTTACAAACTAAGGTAGCTGGGTTGTCTAACAAAATGGCCTGATATTTTCCCATGTGCTCTGCTGTCAGCCAATACTCTCCTTTCTGGCCTACTAGGGTTAGGACCTGGTGTGATACAAATACCATAGTAGATTACCCAGCGTGAATTTCTCCGCTTCCTGTGAGAGGTCACAGGGAGCTGCTGTTGCCAAGAGGCATGGTAGCATCCCTTTGTCTTGTGCTCTAGTTTCTTTGAGAAATAGGCTGTGGCTTGAGGGTTTCCCAGGGTCTGGGTTAGTACCCCAAGCTCAATTCCTTGCCTTTCATGAATGTATAATTTGAAAGTTTTCTGTAAATTGGAGCCCAAACTAGTTTTTCCTTTAAGATGTCAATGCTGCCTGACACTCTTGTCCATTCAAGAGGTTCAGAGTCCAGTCCTTTCAAAGAATTAGATAATGGTTTCACTTTAAGGCCAAAGTTTAGAATCCAAATTCGGCAAAACCCCATAATCCCTAAGAATCCATGAAGCTGCCTCCAGTTCTCCAGGATTTTTATTGTAGCAATGGCTGGGTTTCCATCAGCCATCAAGCTCCTACTGCCCTGTTTCAATTGGAATCCCAGGTATGCCACCTCCTGTTTGCAAAACTGGACCTTATGAGGCCATACTTTATATTATCTTTTTGCCAAATGATTCCAGACTGTGATTGTGTTGAGCAAACAGTCTCTGTAAGTATTACTGAGGAGGAAAGCTGGTTCTGCAAGGAATGTTAGGCCATTAAACCAAACAAAGCCCTGTCCTCTGGTAGGTAAGGCAGGGGGTCTTGTTTTTGAACCCTTCAGGGCCTTGTGGGGAGGGAGTATATTTGCACATCAATGAACTTGAGGGGCACTTATAAAGCAAGGTTCTCGAGTGCTACCCCCACTCTGATTTGAATTGGATCAATCCCGGAGTCCACGCGTGTTATTAAAACTGTGACTTCTCCACCTCTTCAAAGAGTCGCTTAGTTTTTTTGGTCTTTCTGCAACATTTTGGTTCCCTGGCCTGGAAACTAATCGGATGCTGGCTCTTGCCTCCGGTTAGAGGACTGGGTTAGGGGCCTGGAGGCTCAGGACAGACCTCCGAAGGCGCGCCCTGCTGATTTTAGCAGAATTAAACAGGGGAACTCCAGCGCTCCCGGACCTCAGCCCAGGACCCAGCCGGCACCTGAAGAGTGTGGACAAACACTTCTGGACCTGTCTGTAAGGTAGGGCCATCTGATTAATCAGCCTACTCCCAGTGAGTAGAAGGAGGGAAGTGATCACCCCCTCATTCAGGTCAGGAAATTCTGGGTGGGTATCCGGTGAGAGCGGGCCCCTCAAATCAGGAATTAGAAGTTGGGTAAAATGTATTTTAAACTCTGAGTGAATGTCTCTAGTCACCGATCATCATAGGGTCAGGACAATGTATGTTCGTTTGTTTAAACTAGCAGTTTATTTTGCCAGGAAATGGCTTCTTGGCTCCGGCCAGGAATGTGGTTAATTTGCATTTTAATTCCTTAGGCCCTGTCCTCAGGGGCTTCTCAGTACTGAGAATGTGTGTGAAGAGATGAGAGTTTTTATCTAGATTTTCCCTTTGTAAAAATGTATTGTTTAATGTATATTGTCTTGTTCTGTCTCATTAAGTCATGTAATATAAGCAAGTTATCTCATCTGTAAAGGGGTTTGTTCCAGCAGATGAATGACCCGGGGCATTACATGTGGCTTTCATGGAGGATGCCATCTTGGGGAAGGTGGGAGCCGCCCCTAATTTGCCACTCAGGGGCGGGGCTCACAGCTCCGCAGGGCAGGGAGATTAAGGACCCTGCTCCCTGCTGTATTGAATTAAGGCTAGTTGGTAATATTCTGTAATGTAAATATAGTGTGCACCAAGGTTTTAATGGGGAATGCTATCTGTCTTTATTGTTTAAATATGCATCTTTGTTACTTACTTAAAATTGTTTAGCTAGTAAATTTGGGTATGAATGTGTTGCTAATCTAAGAAATGCTGGCTGTTTAAGGTTTCTAAGAGTAAAGAATTTTATACAAGTTGCTGAACAGATGATAGAAAGAAGAACTGGCCACAATGTAAATATAGTAATCTTAATTTTCTTACAGATTTGAATTCAGTTGTCAAAAGAACAGGTGCCCAACTGGGCAAAGAAGAATACCATCTGATTTTTGTGTCTATTGAGAGACAGTTAGCAGCCTGTATACTGTCTTGCAGGCCCATGTGACCATGCCCATGTCAGGGGCGGCACAAACCTCAACTGTAGGAACATTTAAACCTTGAGCCTAAGAGTTCTAACTAACTGAAAGTGTGTGGCTTTGGTGTAATAGAGGAGGATAAAGAAAAATGTTAAAAGTTGAATGGATGATAGGCCAGTGAGCTGCGAGAAGTAGAATAGGGAAACCGAGCAGAAATTTTGTCTTCCCTAGACCAAGGACACTTGGGAATGGAACTGTTGAGGGAGTTTGATGCCTGTTGCTGCCGATGGGGAAGGGGCTGATGTATGTCCCCTTCCAGTGCGCAGCCTTGGGAGAGGCCTAGTCGCTGATTTGCCATGGAAGGTGCCAGATGGCTCAGCACAGCTTCTCCTGGGTGAAAAGACCTCCCCGATGGCCCTGTCCTTGGCAGTGCCAGGGGAGGAAGAATGGACTCCAGGCATGACTAAGGACAACGCCCACCTTCCCGTCGCCTGTGCTCACGCTCATAGTGGAGGAGAATTGCCTGGTGGGCACACTGTACCTGCTGCCCACCGCCACCGACCGCGACTTCAGCTGCAATGGCATTGAGCGCTACGAGCTGCTCCAGGAGCCCAGGGGTGGCAGGAACGACACGGGGCGGCATGTTCGAGCTACAGGTGACCGACACCCCGGGCGACAAGAAGCAGCCGCAGCTCATCGTCAAGGGGGCGCTGGAACACGAGTAGCGCAACTCGTACCAGCTGACCCTGTGGGTGTGCGACAGTGGCAACCCGACAACAGCAGCCCCCGAGGCCGACCTGGTGGAGAACAGCACCCTGGGCACCCCCATCCTACGTGGGGATGTGTTCGGTGCCACCACCGAGTTAGTGCGGCTGCTGCGCCTGGACGCAGCAGTGGGCTGACTCAGCATCCTGCACCACATCGACTGCGAGGAAGTGAGCCAGATGCACTTCACCGTCATGGCCCATGACTGTGGACAGCCCCCAAGACCGACAAGGCCACCATGGTCCTTGTCATCAAGGACGAGAACGACAACATGCCCTTCCAGCTGAAGCTGGCCAGCGACACAGAGGGCGACCAGAATAAGCCTACTCGCTGGAGCCCTCGGTGACCAGGGTGTTTGCCATCGACCCCAACTCCAGGGACATCTTGGTCAACATGGTGCTGAACCTTGAGCAGACGGACAGGTACGAGTTCAAGGGGCCACCCAGGGACTGGCTCCTGCCTGGAGGGGACCACGTGCCATCGTCCTGGCCACCCCCACGGCTCTTGGGGTAGCAGGACTGAGTGCCTGGGTCCACTGCCCCTGAGTGAGGGCAGCCCAGTCTGAGTGGAAGGTCACTGGTGACGGGGCTGTGTGCGCCCACCTCTGGGGCCACCCTCGCGGACGGCAGGAACCTTCAGACAGACTTGACTTGGCTGTGGTCAGAGAGGAGCTGGGAGTATGTCCTCAGCAGGATGTCCTGTTGGACAAGCTCACTGTACTGGAGCACCTGCTGCTCTTCACATCCATCAAGTCGCCGCAGCGGACCTGGGTGCCCAGCAGCAGGTTGCTGATGCAGCATCAGCACCAGCCAGCCTGTGCCCTGTCCGGAGGCCT
>PVJC01011085.1:0-25441 GCA_004026665.1 Murina feae
CTCGCTCACCCTGCCGCTGGCACTGCGCTGGCCTCCAGGGCTGCGGCCGCCATCTTGCCTGAGCTAATTTGCATACAGCCATTCTGATTGGCTAGTGGGCGTGGCTTACCCCCGTCCCGGAGAAACGGTTAATTTTAATATTTCGCTTTTATTAGTTAAGATTCTACAACACTCACACTGAAGGTGGGATGACCTCAGGCTGGACATTTTTGTCTGAAGCTTACCTTTGTTTCTTCCCCAATTATATTTTCTCTTTCATAGTAGTGCTGAAGTTGTTGGTTATGTTTTTCTTCTTCTTCTTTCTTCTTTTTTTCTGCTTCTTTTCGTCTTTCTTCAGCTAACCGAATAAGCTCTTCATTTTTTAGTCTTTGCTTTAAAATAAAGAGAAAAATATATACACTCCATACATATAGTCTATTCAAAACTGTGCTGCCTTATTTGTCTGAAATATAGATATAAAATTGAAGATGTAAATGAAACAGTGTTAACATCAAGAAGTTGTTTGCTTGATAATAAAGTATTAGGCATCTATATATACAAAAGTCAAGCCGCCGGAACAACTGGAATGACCAATTGCTATGACACACATTGCCCCCGATTGGCGCCCCCCAACTGGCCGCGGCCCCTCCCCCCAGCCGGTCCCACCCTTGATCGACCTCCCCCACCCTGATTGGGGGTGAGGAGCCTGGCCAACCTCCTACACCCCCTGCCCCCAGCTGACCTGGCCCCAAACAGCCCCCCACTGCCGGCCTGGCCTGATCAGCCCCCATTGGTGCAGGCAGACCAAAACCCACCCATGCATGAATTCGTGCACCAGGCCTCTCGTCTTATAACTTCCTTTGTCAGCCTAAACTATTTTTTGGCTTAAAATGTCATCATTTATCTCTTTCCTTAACCCAGTCTTTCAACTTTAATAAAATAATATCCAATGAGTGGATATTGATCTGGAATTTTCTAAATGTACCCCAGGACTGGTCTCCTCTATAAGTAATATATATCTTCTCAAGTCAGAATAAAAATTCCACTTCAGACTAATAGAAAACTGGAGTAGGAAAAAAATGCACCTCCTCCTCTTTCTCTCGTTTCTTCTCCTGTTCCTCTTCATACTCTTGCTGGATCCGTGCCCTCTGTTCGGCGAGCCGTATTTCTTCTTTTTCTTCTTCAATCCTCAGTCTCTCACGCTCAGCTTCCTCTCTTTGTTTCTTCTCTGCAATCTAAAGAATTAAGCCTAGTTATTTCTTTGTAAACTACTATGAAGTTGGAATACCACTTGTTTTTTCCTAATAGCCTATGAATTCAACATTTGTATCTTCTTTCTGCAAGTTAAAATAACTTCCTAAATTTTTCATTTCTTTTATTTTATTAGGAAGACTACATAATGTAATGTTAAGAGCTATGAGTAACATCCCAGCTCTACCAAATACTTACAAACTGTGAGATCTTAAGAAACTTTCTTGTTCAGTTTTTTCCTCTTGTAAAGAGAGATATTAATGTCTACATTTCAAAGGAGTGCTCAAAGAATGGATATAAAGAAAATGTAATATGAAAAATGTGAAAGTGCCTCCTCTATAGAAGGTACTAAGTAATTCATGTTTATGTTATTCTGTAGCAACTTCCTGGCTTGATTAGAATCCTGAAACAGCAAATCAAGTGTTTCAGCATCCAACCATTCTTTATGCAAGAAGCCCTCCCTCAGAACATCCTTCCTTCTGTCTTATCTACTGGTTAGTTGTAAGGTCAGGAGGACTTCAGCCACCAGGACTCAGTACAACTAGTACAACTTCATCTTGAATGTCCCAGTGGCGTGCAGTGCTGAATATCACTCCGGGGGGGGACACTCTAAGGCACAGTCTAAGTCTTGGTGGAAGGGACCCTCAGAGAGTCTGCATCCTCCAGGAGTGAAGTAGGGAAGGAAGCATGCACACTGGGTATTCAATAGGTTTCAGTTCCTCTTAAGTAGACATTGACTACAGCCATTAGCATTATTTCACTGCTCCTATCTGCGCTGCCTCTAGCTTCAAGATTGTTATATCTAGCGCTGTTGATCTTTTGAGATGTAAGAACTTTAATCTTCATGCCTGTCCCATGATTGCACACCTTTACATATGCACAATCCTAACATTTAGTACTAAGCAGTGTGCACATAATCATTTCTCCAAGCATCATATACCTAGAAAAAACATCATTTATGATCTATACAGCAAAACATCACATCTAACACTCAGTTCCCCACTTCTTCCCACTCTGTGAAAAAAAATCACAATCAGGGTCCCTTCTCCATTAAGGGTCACAATCATAAATGAGTCACACACCTGATAGTCGATAGAAATGTTGTTCCAACAGAAATGTTACATAGTCCTTCCCAGAAAAAGGACAGCTAGCTTCTAGATGAGTGGTTTTCAAACAGTATAATACAAAAATGCTTCAAAGGTTCTACAAATAGTTTACTAAATGTTTTATTTTTAAAGTTCTAATTACAAATGATACCTAAACACTCACATGGGTTGTCTACCAAATTCTAGCCACATGAAGACTTCTGCTGCATAACTTAAATTTTTGGTGCAGATAAGGAGCCAAGGCCGTCTCTGTGCACAGACCTGAACACTTTCAGCATCTCTTTTAACACTTAAGTTTGGAGTTACATCTGTCTAACACTATACTACTGTTGATAGTAATAATAAATATCATTTAGCTAGTTCTGGATTAGACTTTGAGGGTGAAAAATAGGGATGGTTAAGAGACTGGTAAAAGAAAATATATAAACCACCATTTGACACTGAGGGTTTACAAGTGGGAAGAACTAAAAGCTGGACTTACTCTGAAACTAACATAGTCAAAGCGCCCCCGTTATTAGATTTTTGCAGAGGGAAAAATTTCCTAGAACTGTAAGTTCTGTACCTACAAATGCGATGCTAAAGTGAGACATGGGTTCCAGCAGTGGAACCATAGAGGAGCCTCTCTGCCTGTATTTAAATTGCATATCATAAAATAAAATACCTTTTTAGAGAGTTTTAAAGTTTAATGAGATACTATATGTAAAAGTACCCTATAAACAATAACAAGCTATACATTTTGCAATATTTTATTTTTCCTGAATTCTACCCTCAACCGTGCAACACTTGGTAAGTACAATAGAAGCTACTTAAATTTTGACTTGCTGCCATTATAGACAACATACCTCAGGATCTTTCAAGTTCAACCAGTAACTCTGTAACCTTCAAAATGCTGCTGCCTAACTTGAGTGGCCAATATCCTTGGGCCTCTGATTCCAATTTCTGATATTCAATAACTCTACTCATTCTGTCATTCATGAGAAAAGCCTTTCCATCATTTCCAGTCACCACTCTAGTAAAATATCTCTGCTTCCAATGTTTTAAACCTCCCAATAATATATCCTAAACACTGATGCCAGAGCATCCTTAAGCCTGCACCTATTATGTCATTCCCTTATGTGAGAGTCCACAAAATTAGAATTAGAAAGATAACATCTTTGAGTAGCCTCTCTTTTACAGGAAGTTAAGAGGCTGGGATTAGACTGGATAGCCTTAAATGTCAGGCTAAGGAATTTGGAAATTCCTGTAGAAAAGAAAAGCTACTACCAGGTTTTGAGTAAAAAAGAGTAACATGTGAAGTCCTATGAAAGGCCGATTAAACAGATCCCAGAGTTAATCTGACAATGGAATGTCCGTGTGGGTGGAGAAGGGGTGCCGGGAGGGGAGAAGAAACTGTGAGTCCCTCATGGGCAGGTCTCTCGTTCATCTCAGGTGCTCTCCTTAGTAGTCAGCACAAGGGTGGGCATAGTATGGGAGAAGTCTGTTAGCTTAATAAATACTGAACATGTACGCGCCTTCCTTTGGGCAGTTCTAATATTTTAAATGCTATCTGTTTACATACATAAATGCAGCAAATAAATGCAACTGTGATTACATCATATTTTAATTTATTTACAATCTATACTACTGAGTCAAGAATATCAAATCTTTGGGGGGGGGGGAAATTATTGACATTCTACTAACACATAAGCATCTAGAAAGAGTAATTCTATACCTAAAAGGTGAATATTTTATTACCTTCAGTTTTAGAAATTTCAACAATTAGTGATTTAATGAAGTTTAGAAAAGATTAAGTCAACTGGTATGCCCATCTCCTTATTCTTTTTTTCAAATTAAGTGACATAACTTTAGTACTACCTATATCTGATATAAATTAGAAATTGTAGCTAACTGCATGGCACATTAAAATTTATTCATCATGTGGATAAAATCTTTGCAAGTTCAGTTCATTAAAACCTTTATGAAACTTGAAACTATGATCAAATAAACATTTCACCTGAAACCGAAGAAAATTCTTGTATGATTCTTGCTGTCTAATCTGAAGTTCAGTTGGGGGCTCACCAAATACATTTCCCCGAGCAAAAGGAGAGCTCTGCAATTGTATAGGACCTTGAAAGAGAAATTTGCCAAAACATACCATTAAGCAATGCTTAGAAAAAGCAGAGAGTCAGGAGTGAAGAATTAGCTATTAAATTCATATTTTGAAAAAATGTGCTAAATATGGAAATCCAGAGGTTACAGTCAAAAAGGAAGGCTGAGATTAGAATCTGAAGACCAAGTGGAAAGCAATGCGAGAAAGAAAAATGGTGAAACTAAAATAAAATTAATAGCTGAAAAATCATAACATATCTGTACCTTAAAGACACCAAGAAAATGTAAAAGGTAATAGCTAATCAACTCTGATTACAGCAAAGGCTTTAAAGTAAAATTTATGGAGAGAAAAAAATACATAAAGTTATCATGTATGTAAATATCCTTTTAAGAAACTGCTTAATTACATATTAAATGTATTATGTACATATATGTAAAAAATATCTAAGTTGTTTTAAAAAATCAATAATTCCAAGTCGTCTATCCATGATTAAAACAATAAACAAGAAAGTAAGATCTAAAATCTTTTTTTAAGTTAAAATGACACTTTTAATCATTACAATAATTTTTATTTTAAAATTCTATCTAATTAATGGGACATAAACATGAATAATAAAAATGTTATCTATTACCTATAAGTAGCATTACACATTCTGGGAAAGGAAAATATTTCATAAAAGCAAGTTGAAAAATAATTATACCTCAGGAGTCTCTATGAATGAAGAAGAAAACTATTTAAATTTAAGTTTCATATAACTTTTTGTATACTGACTCATTCTTTGTATCATCAATCTAAAACATTTACTTTCTCTCACTCATATAGTTTATGTAGGCGGACTATTTGAGAGTTGAGCTGCTATTTAGATCTCTTTGCTCTGTATTTAAATTTATTAATACTTATTTGAATAGATCAGCAGACAGCCAAATCAATACTGACACATTATAATCTTATGCTACGGTATAAAAGCTGGAGGCAAAACAAAATTGAATGGTATTTTTTGCTTCAATGATTACTCAAATTCTAAGCCTTTGGGGCAATTAGAGAAGAAGTATCAAAGACAAGGACAAATTCTTCTAAACATTTATAATAAATTATAAGAATAAAATCAACGGAAAACACGTGTTCTACACAAAGTAAATGGAAATATATCTAGGGATCATGGTAAGCCACAAAATAAATTTAAGCCAAATCAGTATGGACTTTATAAATATGGTTCTTCATCCAAGAACCATGAAGTAAAGGGGAGTGGAAATGACATTAGGATGACCTCAAAACATTAGAGTAGAATGAACCTTAAGCACACATTATAACATTCAAGTTTCAGTTGTATTCAAGTTCCCTAAGTTTTTAAATATTAATGCCACATATGTATATGTGCACACATATATAAATACACAAACATTTATACATATGTGTATATATACACAGACACTCATTCACATGTATTATGGAATAGCAACAAGTTAGGTGACTTTGGATAAATCTTGCATTCAGAAAGTCTATTAGGGAATAAAAATTAATTTAGAAAATTTCAACTCACAAAAAATTAGGGAAACCCTGGTGGTGTGCAGAAAGGCTATGGACAACAAATTCTGCTGAGCACATTCAATCATCATGCTTGTATTGTTTCCTGAGAAGGGGTCATGGAAACTGTTTTTCCAGGGTTTGCTGGTAAGCGGAGCTAAGTGACTGTTACTACAATATAAAGTACGAGGCTGAAACAGAACTACAAACATACTGGATGTGGAAGAAACAAGCAGAGAATGGGGTCTGTAGCACAGAGTCTCAATATAGACTATGAGAAGAAAAGGCAAATGAAGAGAAAAATAATGATAATCAGAAAGAAGCCAAAATTCTCTTAGCAGCAATAATATGAAAAGGTATTCTGATGCTCCTACTGCTCACTGAATTATTACAAACCCAGAGTGAGA
The DNA here is from genome assembly GCA_004026665.1 of Murina feae. Classification (NCBI taxonomy): domain Eukaryota; kingdom Metazoa; phylum Chordata; class Mammalia; order Chiroptera; family Vespertilionidae; genus Murina; species Murina feae. The sequence continues at coordinate 6,357 of PVJC01011085.1, forward strand.
ATCAAATCAATAATTTAATCAAAATCTAAAGTTTCAATTTCAGTGCTTCGAAAATCAAAAGTGGATCTACGGGGCAAAATCTATTGCGGGTCAAAGTAAGAAAGCATTTCTGGTAATTAGGGATCACACAGTGGTTCAGGCTGCCCACGGAAACCACCAACACTCGACCTCCTGAGGTGAAGAAAGGCTGCACAGAGCAGTGCTACCATCTAAGGACTGAAAGATGCAAGACCAGGGATGCTAATCACAGTTTGTCCAGTAAGACATAAGGGTTAAAAATAAAATAAAAAATTTTAGTCCAAGGTATTTTAAAAGGGCTTCCTAATGTAAAGTTCTTTTCTAGTCTAACATCAAAACTTTTGTCAAAGTAGAAGAGCAGAATTTGTAGCAAATAATTGGTTACTTTTATAGGAATCAACTTTGAGAAAAATATGATGCCAATTTTTCCTGGCAAGTCATAAAGAAAGATGGTGAGTAATTTTCAATTTCTAGAACTTCTAATTGATGGACGTAGCTTAACAGCAAACCAAAGATATTTGCTTAAAAGGGGGAGATGTGACTCGATATCAAATTAAACTTTTAATTATTCATTTCTTTGTACATTGTGGTTTTACAAGGGAGAGCAAACAATTATTACAAAACAAGCAAAAAAATTAATTTTATTGTACAGTTTTTTATACCACATCTGATACCTCTCACCACTTCAAATAGTTATGGGTATAAAAAACAAACTATGTGTAAAAACACTAGTTGATTTTGAGCAATGTCCTTCTACTAGCAAAATTAAAATGTTAGCAGCTAAAACATGCATAAGCAAATTACAAAGCTGAGAAGAAACAGTATTAATTAAGAAGCAAACTATGTTTCCTTATTCACTTTTTTCAAAATACCTATGAAGAAAAGGTATTATAAAAAGCACAAATAACATGTTATGCTTCCTGACTCACAGTAACCAAATTCTCAATATAGTAAGACTTCATCAGAGAACAGAAATGTTACTGAACAATTTTAGAAGTGTAAAAGAAAAGATAGAATGTGATTAAACACCTGAGTCTTTATCTGCAGAATCTTCTAGGCTTTCAGCATTTGAAGTGGCTAAATTTTGGTCTAGAGATACAACAGCCCTTTTGTCTTCATATGGTCTTGCATCTGGGTTATGGTAGGCATCTATGTTTTGTCTGTGCATCTTATTCAAATCAGCTGAGAGGGGAAAAATAAGCCATTTATTTCAATAAATACATTTTTATAATTAGTATGCTTAATACATTTTCTCAAAGCAGGGAATGTGAAAAAACAACAACAGGACAGAGCTGGAATAATTCAATATCTTGGTGCCCTGAAAACTTAAAAAAGATTTTTAGAAAATAATGTTATAAAACAAACTCAAAATTAGTAGAGAATAATATATAGATCTTTGACAACCCATAAAAACCACATTTATCTCTTGTTACTTCAGAACCTGAATTCTCTTTAAACAGAAAATATAGCAACAATTCAAACAAGTCACAGTGAATTTTACCCAAGATCATTAGCGTTCCTAATGGAAAATCATAATCTATTCAGTTTTAAAACATATCCACAAATCCTTTGACAATTCTCCCTTCAAGATGGAGCTCAAGTCCCCTCCCCTCGAGTGTGGGCCATTGTTTGTAACTCACTCTTATAAACAGGCAATTGCAGAATGAAGGGATATGACTTCTGAGGCTCCCTTATAAAAAGACACAATGGTTTCCACGTTGTTTGATCTACTGCCTCACTCACTCTGAAGAAAGCCAGCTATTACATCACCAAGACACTGAAGGAGCCACAGGGAGAGGCCCGCACGACCAGAAACAGGCCTCCGGAGCCACGTGAGGGAGCCAGACTGGAAACAGGCTTTCTAGACCAGTCAAGCCTTCGGATGACTACAGCCCCACCTCCTGACATCTTGGGCTGCAACTTGTGAGGAACCCTGAGACAGAACCATCCAGCTAACCCACTCACCAATTACTGATCCAAAGACCTACAAGATAATAAATGTTTGTTATTGTAAAACGCTACATGTTGGGGTGATTTGTTACACAGCAACAGATAGCATAGCAAAAAATCTGACAATGCAGGACTGATTCAAACAACCAGAAAACAGATCTGAATGACTGAAGAACTCAAAAGCTTTAACAAATAAAAAACAGTTCTCTACACACAATTTGAACATTACTGTAGCAATGAAAGCAAACTGAAACTGGATGTGAAAAGTATTTAGCAGGAGGCCTGCTATGTCCAAGGATGTGTTTTGAACATGAATCACAATTAGAATGCCATACAGAAGATGGCAAATAACATGTGAATGTTACCAAAGAGGAGGAGAGTTCAGAATCAGGAAAGTTCAGATCCTGTTCAACATTTAGGACAGGATGGACTGATTGTTCCGTAAGTAAAGGAAGGCGGGAAAGTCTAATAGAGAAAGAAGAGTGTGAGAAACAGTTCCAAGTGGGTAAACATGAAGTATTCCGACAACATTAAAGTAGTGCAGCTTGACTAGAGCACAAAACACATGTAAAAGAGCAATGACAATAGGAAAATACATGCTGGATGCCTATTCTGAAGTACTCTGAAACACAAACTGACGATTCTCAATTCTGTTCTGCAGAAGCACATGGGTGTACAGACAGTTTGGGTGGTTATAAAAGTAGTACTAATAATAATGGCAGCAAACATTTAATAACCACTATTTTTATATTCTATATGATTTATATGACTTGGTACTATTACTTTCACTTCAGTATTACAAATGAGAAAACTAAATTAATGTGCCCAAAGATCACAAAACCAGCCCTAACTGGTTTGGCTCAGTAGATAGAGCGTTGGCCTGCGGACTCAAGGGTCCCAGGTTCAATTCCGGTCACGGGCATGTACCTTGGTTGCGGGCACATCCCCAGTAGGAGGCAGCTGATCGATGTTTCTCTCTCAGCAATGTTTCTAACTCTCTATCTCTCTCCCTTCCTCTCTGTAAAAAAATCAATAAAATATATATTTTTTTTAAAAAAAGATCACAAAACCAGTAAATAGCACAGCAAGAATACAAACTCAGCCAATGAGATTCCAGAATCCTCAGTGGTTTTTGAGTATAGAATGATATGATGGGGTATACTTTTGATACATATAGCTTGGATGTGAAAAACAAAGTAGAATGAAGTAGTTGTAAAGAAATGGCAAAAGCCCAAGCAAGACATTATAAAACTCAATTATGGTGGTAACATGAATCAGTGGTTCTCAACATTCCTAAAGCCACGACCTTTAATACGGTTCCTCATGTTGTGGTGAACCCCAACCATAAAATTTTTTTCGTTACTACTTCATAACTGTAATTTTGCTACTGTTGTGAATCGTAATGTAAATATCTGATATGCAGGATGTATTTTCATTGTTACAAATTAAAGCATCGTGATTAATCACAAAAGCAATATATAATTATATATTGTGAAATATTTATTTCTAATTACAAATATGTGTTTTATGATTGCTTCAGGCAACCCTTGTGAAAGGGTCGTTTGACCCCCAAAGGGATCGCGACCCCCAGGTTGAGAACCCTGACATGAATGAAAACGAAGAGAATTCAAAGAACACTGAAGAGGCAGAACCTATAGATTAGTCTTATTAACGGACTGGATATGAGGAATCAAAAAAATCAGAATTATGATGCATTTACAGGAAAAGGCAATGATGAGCTCAATTTACAAAGTGAAGTTTGGTTTTGCATACCAGGTGTACGTTATCCACCAAGTCTCAGGTGCAAAGATTCAGAAGGCAGGTCGACAGTGAGGAAGAGGATTTTAGGAGTGGTCAGGGGCAAAGAAAGAGATATATGAGAATCATTCACTGAGTAGAAGAGATGAGGTGGGAGAGAATGGATGGAGAAAGAACGTATCTAATTCAAGGAAAACACAGTATCAGAAGACAGTCCTAGAACAAAGAAAATGTTCACAGACCTACAAGCATTTAACTTGTTCATAAAATGCATCTAAATGAATTATGTCAACTGAACAGAGGACAGTGTCTGGGAGGATGCCCAGGAAGAAAGGAAAGGAGGGAGGGAGAGAGGGAGGGAGGAAGGGAGGGAGGGAGGGAGGGACTGTCAACACAGTTCAAAGAGGAGGAGGACCAATAATGGTTAAAACCACCAACTGGAAATCAGGACCAGTTAATTCTGAAATGTAGCATGAGTAGAGCAGTGGGAGCTAGAAGTCCTAATATAGAATATGAACAAGTAACAGGCAAGACTGGCAGCAACAAGCACAGACTGCTTTTTGAAAGTGCTTTATATAAGGGAAGTATAACAAGGTCAAGAGTTTTGTGTTTAAGAATACAAGAAACCTAAGTATATTTAGAAATGCAAGGGAAGAAATGAGTGGAATAACTGAAAATGTAAGGAGAAGGAACTGGGTGAAAGCACAGAGAAAAGCTGATTACCAAAAAACTACCATGTGCCAAGGACTGGTAAAACGGGAATTAGTTAGGTGCTCCTAAAATCACCATCAAATCCTGAGGAAATCTAGATATGGAGGAAAATGAAAATAGAAAGATGACGGGAAAACTGAGTTCCCTAAAAAAAGTTACCAAAATGGTATAAATTTAAATGGGAAATCAAATCTCATTGTCATCCAATTCACTAGAACAGCATAAGACCAATCTACATAAAATGAGAAGTCACAATAAATAATAATACACATAGTATTCTATTTTCTATTATGAGATGCAGTATATCAGGCTCACTCCTTCCAGATAATACTCACAGCGATGTCTGTTACCTACTAGTGAGTGCTTAGGGACTGTAATCTCATTTTGATATTCACCCACACAAGCCACAAATTAAATAAATAACTTATAAGTAACAAACACTAAGTTAAGTTTGAAAATCAGTAACATGTTATAATTTATTATTGTTGATTATACATGATCCTCTTAACCAGAATAATCAATGTATTTATATAAAAATATGTCCTGACAGGTTTGGCTCAGTGGATAGAGCGTCGGCCTGCAGACTCAAGGGTTCCAGGTTTGATTCCAGTCAAGGGCATGTACCTTGGTTGCGGGCACATACCAAGTGGGGGGTGTGCAGGAGGCAGCTGATAGATGTTTCTCTCTCATCAATGTTTCTAACTCTCTATTCCTCTCCCTTCCTCTCTGTAAGAAATCAATAAAATATATTTAAAAATAAATAAATAAATAGAATAAAATAAAATTAGTTTCACAGAGTACAAAATTAGTTCTTAAAGATTTAAAATTATCAGATTTAGCAATTAAAACAAATCTATATTTTTACTGGAAAAAAATGATTAGTCAATCGTCATTCCTTGTCTATCCTGATAATAAAAGTTTTGAAATCAGTTAAAAAATGAAAATAAAAAAGGCACATCTGTCAAGAGTGTAATTTGCCAACAGCAAAGATATCACTGAAAAGGGGCCTTAAAAAAAAAAACACCAAGATGGCGGCATAGGTAAACACTAGAATTGCTGCCTCGCACAACCATTTCAAAACCACAATAAAAAGAAAAAATGGACACCACCCAGACCCACAGGAAAGCTGGCTAAGTGGAAATTCTACAACTAGAAAGAGACTGAGACTCAGAGAAGGTGCAGAAGTAAAGTGCAGAGGTACAGAGGTGCGCATGAAGAGGCTCGCGGAAAGGGCTGTGAGCATTTAGTACCGGAGGGAGGCACAAGCTCCCGATGGCTCTGAACTCCATTTCCAGGCAAGTTTCTGGGGACTCAGAATCATATGGGGAGGAGCTGGACTGTCTGGCATCGTCTGACACCATCTGGCACTGGGAGGAACTCCAGAGCGGCTTGAGACCTGGTGCCTCTTAGGGCAGGGCTAAGAATCAGCCATAGCTGGTTGCTCTGCCCTGTAGATTCCTGGAGACCCCGCCCCACCCAAGCTGTATGCAGAGGCTTTTACATATAAAAGGGTGGGAAACCTTAGGCAGAAGCTAAAATAGCACCTCCTTAGAGTTCCAATACACTGTGTACCCAGGGGTCAGAGCAGGACCACCCAGTCTACAACTCTTCAGACTCATAAGGGATACACTCAGGGGGCAGACTTAGTGGGCACCAAACCCCCACTGAAGCAAGTCTTGCCCCATAACGGTGTCTCCAGCACAGAAGTTCTCCCACCATAGACACAGCTGACTCTCACAGCCAAGTCGCCTGGAGGTCAATTCCTCTCAGTGAAACCAACAACAATCAAGGCTTAGCTATAAAAAGACTGTGCACAAAGCCGACAAAGCAGTGCACCAAGAGTATCCACTTCAGGTAATTGAGGAGACTGAGTCACTGGGCCCTATAGGACATCTAGCACAGAAAGCCACTCTATCAATGCAGGGAAGCAGCCAAAATACGGAGACAAAGAAACAGGTCACAAATGACAGAAATGGAGGAAAGAAAACGACTGGATATAGAGTTCAAAACCACAGTTATAAGGTTTTTCAAGAGTATTCTAGAGACTGCCAATAAATTGAGACCCTCAAGGATATGAAAAAGGACTAGCTAGAAATTAAGCATACACTGACTGAAATAAAGAATAATATATAGAGATCCAACAGCAGACTAGAGGATCACAAGAATCAAGTCAAAGATATGAAATACAAAAAAGCAAAAAACACCCAGCCAGAAAAGCAAAAAGAAACCAAAAATATGAAGATAGTGTAAGGAGTCTCTGGGACAACTTCAAGCGTACCAACATCAGAATTATAGGGGTGCCAGAAGAAGAGAGAGAGCAAGAGATTGAAAATCTATTTGAAGAAATAATGACAGAAAACTTCCCCTACCTGGTGAAAGAAATAGATTTATTAAGTCCAGGAAGTGCAGAGAACCCCAAACAAAAGGAATCCAAGGAGGACCACACCAAGACACATCATAATTAAAATGCCAAGGGCAAAAGACAAAGGGAGAATCTTAAAAGCAGCAAGAAAAAAGCAGTCAGTTACCTACAAGGGGGAACCCATATGACTGTCAGCTGAATTCTCAACAGAAACTTTGCAGGCCAGAAGAGAGTGGCAAGAAATATTCAAAATGATGAATAGCAAGAACCTACAACCAAGATTACTTTACCCAGCAAAGCTATCATTCAGAATTGAAGGTCAGACAAAGAGCTTCGCAGACAAGAAAAAGCTAAAAGAGTTCACCACCACCCAACCAGTATTATATGAAATGCTGAAAGGTATCCTTTGAGAAGAGGAAGAAGAAGAAAAAGATAAAAATTATGAACAACAAATACATATTAACAAGTGAACCTAAAAATCAAGTAAATAAAAAAAAAAATGATGAACAGAATAAACTGGTGAATAGAATAGAATCAGGGGCATAGAAAGGGAGTGGACTGACAATTCACAGGGGAAAAGGGGTGTTGGGGGTGTGGGAAGAGACTGGACAAAAATCATACACCTATGGATGAGGACAGTGGGGGGGGGATAAGGGCAGAGGGTAGGGTAGGAACTGGGAGCAGGGGAGCTATGGGGGGGGAAAAAAGAGGAACAACTGTAATAATATGAATAATAAAGATTTTTTTAAAAAAACAAAAGGGCCTTTATTTCAAATATAAATCATATCACGTAACATAAAATTGCTAGCATTACAAGAATAATTCTGCAACGAACAGAATAACAAAAGAAAATGTCACAGATTCACATGAAAACAATTGTTCTCATGTGAGTTGTTCTACTCCCTAAACAATTTCTTAGACCATGGCTAAAGTATATGATATCTACAGGAAAATAATATATAAATAGTACTTAAATTTTTTAATTCCTTATTTTTTATATGATTTAAACACAACATCCCTTGTACACTATTCCAGATCACTTATTTTAAAGATATCTTACTATTTGTTGTTTTTTAAACAACAAAAAACCCTTGTAATAAGGATTTTATTACTTTTACCACTAAATTTTTTTAAATTCTAACTAGTTTAGGTAAATATTTGCCAACCAATATGAGCTTTTCTCTGCAACTAAGTTATTATCATCAGAGACAGGCAATTTATAATAGAAATAAATGAATAGTACTTTGAAGAAAAAAGGCTTTCTAAGGTGTTGTTATACAGATATTTATCAAAATACCTTTTTTGTATTAAGCTGCATAAAGAGAGACCTTGCCTTACAGGCTATGATTCCCACTACTGTCTGCTCCTCAATCTTTTCAAAAGTTAAAAATAATTGTTTCTAATACCATAAAACCAAAACCCATCAAAACTTTTAATTTGTATATTGAAAGTATTATCTTTTTGTCTGTCAAATATTGAAAGTGTTTTTTTCTTAGATGGTTTTTAATTTTAATTGTGTTTAAGGTAATTATTTTTAATACAGAAGCTTTAAAACCTAAAAAAATAAATAATTATTTCTTTTAAAAACAACAAATCAATGGAAACAACATACTTATCAAGTTTCCCTCTGTGTCCCTAAGAGGAGCACCACCTCCACCTTTCCCCCAGGGGTTGTAACTTCTCATTTCAGCCTCTAGCTTAGCTTCATAGTCTTCCTTTTCTTTACGTTCTTTCTTCCTTCTCTGTTCTCTTTCCCGAATCTTGACAACATAAGAAATATTCACAGTAAGTGCTTACAAGTACTCTGACACAAAAAGTTAGTTATAATAACACATCTTTCTTACTAGAAAAAAAAGATTTGTTTCAGTATGCTTCACTATAAAATTTAAAATCACAAGTATAGATAATAACCAAATTCAGAACGCATAGCTGATGCTGCCTCACATGATGCCACTATAGTCCTTTCCAACCACTGATGCCACATGGGCTAAGCCAACTCCTCCATCCCACCCGCTAAGTCGACCTGAGCCATTCCCTCCCTGACCTCACCAGTTCCATGGTGTCCAATAGGGCCTCCCTACTTTCTTTTTCATCCACTCTCTCATGGGACCTGGCCAGCCAGAAACTACTCCCTCCACCTCACCAGATCTACTCTATCCTGGGCAAACTCCATTCCAGAATTCAAAAAAGTTGAAAGTTCAAAGCTTTTTAGAGAATACAGTCTTATCATCATCAAACATAAGGACAGTCTTGTTCTCTAGAGAGATATGGACAAGCAATCAAGTATCTACATTTTGGAAACTTACTTTTAAAATTATAACCACATGCATGGAAAATTTAAGCAACAAATCCAGTAAGGCCAGTGAAGTCATCACATACAAAAAATAAAATTCTGGAGTTTGAAAATCTACTTTTGTCGATGGTATTTTTAATATGCTTATTTGAAAACAGAAGATAAATTCAGTTTTTTATTTTGTAGAATCCTAACATAAAAAAATAATGTTGGTAATTCTGTAACTTTAAAAATTTAATATTTAAAACTTAAATATTTTTAAGGAGATTGCCCGTGTAAAAACTGAACAAAAGGAGCTTTAGAAGAAATCCAAGTGGAACTTTACAGAAAAGTACCTTAGGTTGACATATACCTACCAAGAGCCCCAGGGTCCTCTAAGAAATAAAGGGTAATCCCCCCAAAACCAAAACATTTGATACTCTTCAGTGAACTCTGTTCAAACATTACAAACTGCAACAGAACCCTTTATCCTTCTCTCTAAAAGTGTCCTACCTCTTTTTTCCCTATCTTACTTAGTTCGTTGTCTCACTATTCTCCTAGATTCCAACACTCAGTATCACCTTCACTCCCTCTGTTCTTCTCACTCCCTGTACCTAAGTCCTATCACTGAAACCCCAAAACTGTCTCTTGGACGTCCACCCCATCTCCCCTGTAGAGTTAGGGTTTCATTACCTCCTGGATGGACTACCTCAAATAATTCACTAAAAGGTTTCTCTGCTACACCTCTTTCACAATCATTCACATCACAACCAGGTATCTTTCTAAAATCCAATTCTGCTCTCATCAACTACTTCTTTTACTCTGTGGCTTAAAAAGTCCTCCCTTTTGCTATCCTTAACAGAAAAAAATGAAAACCCCGTATAGCTAGTCCTTCACAATCCAGTACAACCTAACACTCTAGCCCTTTCTCCCAAATGAATTCCATTCCCTTGAATATACCAGGAATTTCAAATCTATTCAATATATAAATGCAGTTCAAGTATCAACAATCATGTGAGGCCCTCCTAACTGCCCAGGCAATGAACTTTCCTTATCCTATGCTTCCAACAGCACTCCTCCTGGCTATCTACGTCAAAACTCATCACGGTGAATTATAAATAACTGTCATCTTTTTTTCTCCTCTGCCATACTCTGAGTTCCAAGGGGCCACTGTGCTAACACATAAAATGTTTAACATTAAATGAATGAATGAATCAACAGATGAATACCTGCTGCTGCAAAGCTTCTTGGTAAGACTGAAGTGTCTGCTTTGGAGGCTTTGGCTTACTTCCAAAATTTAATCCTGAATTAATTGTTCTATCACTTGTAATATTCAACTCATTCTGTCCAATCGTGTTCCTATATCAAATACACAATTAATCATTTGAATCTATTTATGACCAAGCAAGAAGAAAATGCAACACGACTTTGAAACAGCATGGTAGTACATTTAAAAAGAGTTCAAAGAGGAATCCGTAAATAAATGACCCCTTCCTAAGCAATTCCCCAGTCTCCGCTTTCACAAGTCATGAAACTTTCAAATTTACTGGAGCTATTTCTTGACCCAGGGATAGTTAGATGGGGGTGAAAACACTGTGACAACTCATCAAGCAATATACATATGGCTTATGCACTTTGCCGGATGCATAATAAAAGTAATACAGTGGAAGTCCCTCAAATTTTATAACTAATAATTTACTTAATATACACCGATATAAAATAACTTCCTAGACACTTCAAGAATAAAACAATACAATTACAGTAAAAAGTCTGACTGTCCAAAATAAAATTAAAAATTTTAAAAGCCATCAAAAAGGAAAAATTTAAGACATGACAGTTATATAAATCTCAAGCAATACAGTGCTATTGCCTTAAATACAACACATGTTGAAGTACAGGAATGGAGCCACTTCCAAGAAAACAATACATTTTTAAAAATCTAAATTATAAAAGGTAAATTAATTTTAAAATGTTTCCATAACCAAAAAATATCTCTCATACCATATGCAACCAATCCCTGCACCCGCCCCGTCCTAGGCAATCACTAAGAGTGGCTTGCTCTCTGTCTCTATAGGTTTGTTCTTTCTGGACATTTCTTATAAGTGGAAATATATATGGATTCTATCACTTAAAAGCTCCAGGTTCGATTCCGGTCAAGGGCATGTACCTTGGTTGCGGGCACCTCCCCAGTGGGGAGTGTGCAGGAGGCAACTGATCGATGTTTCACTCTCATCGATATTTCTAACTCTCTATCCCTCTCCCTTCCTCTCTGTAAAAAGTTATATATATATATGTATATGTACATGTATATATATATGTATATACATACACACACACACTAGGGGCCCAGTGCACAAAAATTTGTGCACTTGGGAGGTCCCTCAGCCTGGCCTATGCCCTCTCGTAGTCTGGGACCCCTCTGGGGATGTCCACTCACTGGTGTGCCTGGTCAGCCTGGGTGAGGGGCTGATGGCTGTTTGCAGGCTGGCCAAGCCCCCCAGTGGGGACCCTCACCCCATTGGGGTGTGGCCAGCTTGGGGCTGAAGGCTATTTTCAGGCTTTCAGGCTGCCCACAGCTCCCACTAACCCAATGTCCCAGCAAGGCTGGCTGGAAGCAGGTTTCTGGGGTTTATTTATCTTCCATAATTGATACACTGTTCCTTTAAGCCGAGGCGTAGGCAGGTAACGAAGCCTCCTGTTGGCTTCAGCTCCATGGCTTTTATAATTGAAAGAATGTTGCAAATATGTTGCCTGGAGCACAGAGAGGCCCAGCCGGCCGGCAGACAGTTTACTCCTGGTTCAACAGAAGCCTCCTGTTTACTCTAGCTCCGTGAGTCCCGGCCTCCTTCTTGGCTGGGTTAATTTGCATACAGCCGCTCTGACTGGCTGGTGGGCGTGGCTTAGGCATCCCAAAGAAATGGTCAATTTCAATATTACTCTTTTATTTTATTTTTTATATATATAGAAAATTTAAATTTTTCTTATAGAGGAATGTCTTGGCTGTAGAGATCCCCCAAAGGAGTGAAGGTCCCAGCCTCATACAAGGCCCCCAGCCCAGGATTCCACAGCCAGGAAGTGAAGTTTCTATAACTTGTGGCTGTAAAAACCAACAGGGATTATGGCAAAGTGTGACAAAGAGTTATTGGAATCCCAAGCAGTTCCTCTAAAAGGGACCAGGCACAAACTTACTCAGACTCACTAGCTCTGATTTCCAGTGCTAGGATAACAAAGGACATATTGAGGGAGGGTTAATGTGAAACACAGGCAGATAGTGCAGAGGTCCAGTGGAGAACAAAGGCAGGTGAAACATAAGCAGGGGCAGAAATGGCAGTTTGAGCAGCCTAATCACAGGTACCAACCAAGCAGAAATAGTAAAATGTTTTTGGACTCAAAGTGGGAGGCATAGGACAACAAGGGAGGGCCTGCAGCAACAAGGTGTACAAACACATAGAAGCAGAGAAAGTTCAGGTCCGTTGCTAGGCAAGAACAACTAAGGTGACTACAAGGATAGCAACAGGCTTGTAGCAAATATATACCCCTGGACTACAAGTCTCTAGGGGGAAGCTCATTACTGCACCCCCCTCCCCATGTGGGAAGTCTGAATCTGCTTGTAATAAATTTTCCACACTTTTGCTTAGATCTTGTTAACAGAGCCCATTCTTCAACGGTGTGAGACCAGACCCAGGGAAAAACTCTCAGCTCACCATTCCGGTTATCAATAGGGGGAGGAATTGAATTGCTTGGCATCAGAAAGAGGACTGGAAAGACAGCTTTCTCCCAGACAGAAGTGCTGGCAGAGGCCATTGTTCCTCTGCTGAACTCTCTCAACCCTACCCTCTCCCCCCCTCCCCAAGAGCCAGCAGGTGGACACCATATATCTTAATTTCCATCAACCTGGCTAATATTATTTGACACACTCTGGTGATCCCCTGGGACTGGCCCCTCCCAATCTGTGGGTTCACCAGTGGCTTTTCCATATAAACATCGTGCTGCAGACTTTCCTAAAATCCCTCTAAGTTTCACAAGCCCCAAACAAGCAGCCTCTGCCTCAGCGTGTCCCCTTCCTCTCACTAAGTGGCCCCGAGCTTGGCACTGGTGGCAACTGGCCTCGGTGCGTAGCATGGCCTCTACCAGGCACCTTCAAGCCCAGCATAAGTAGTAGCCATCTGCAAATTGCTTTATACCTCATGCTATGTGGCCCCAGTGCAGGGCACAGGGAAGCTGACCTAGGCCTGCACCTTCTGGAAGGCCCCAGAGCCAGAACAACTGGTGGAAAGCTTCAGACCATACCAAAGCACCACTCAGCCACCTCCACAAGAGACACATTCAAGGAGTGAACCTGGTTGGCACCAGAGTCATGTTAAAGTGAGTCCAGCTTCATGGGGTTGGCCCCTTCACAGTAGATGTCCATTGTGGTTGTGGCCAGTCCTGCAGCTGACTGCCCTGTGGGTAAATCTCGTTCTCCCATTGACATGCCAACAGCAATCAAGGGTCAACTACAACAGGAGAATACACACAGCTCACATGAGGGACACACTTGGAGCATCCAGCATGGGTGACAAGTGAGGCTGTGCCACTGGGCCCTATAAGACACCAACTACATAAGGTCACTCTACCAAAATCAAATTGCAGGTCTACATAATGCATAGAAACAAATACAGGGAGGCAGCCAAAATGGGGAGACAAAGAAACATCCCAAAGTTTTAAATGAAACTCAAAAAAAAAAAAAAAACAGAAATAAACAACATAGAAACAACTAATCTATCAGATACAGAGTTCAAAACACTAGTTATAAGGATGCTCAATGAACTTAAGGGAAAAGTAGATCAACTTAGAAGTCCAACAAAGAGATATGAAACATAAAATGGATATAGGAAATATGAAAAAGAACTACTCAGAAATGAAGGATACACTAACTAAAATGAAGAATACATTACAGGGAATCAACGGTAGAGTACATGAAGCTGAGATTCAAAATCAGCAATTTGGAAGATAGAGAAACAGAAAACACCCAATTAGAGTAGCAAAAAAAAAAAAAAAAGGAATTTAAAAAAAAATGAGGATAGTGTAAGAAGCCTCTGGGACAACTTTAAACATATCAACATTCGCATCATGGGGCTGCAAGAGAAGGGAAAGAGCAAGAAACTGAAAACCTATTTGAAGAAATAATAATGAAAACTTCCCTAACTTGGTGAAAGAAACAGACATACAGGTCCAGGAAGTGCAGAGTCCCAAAAAGATCAACCCAAAGAGACATCATAATTAAAATGCCAAAAGTTAAAGACAGAAAATCTTAAAAGCAGCAAGAGAAAAGCAGTTAGTTACCTACAAGGAAGTGCCCATACGACTGTCAGCTGATTTCTCAATAGAAACTCTGCAGACGAAAGGGGATTGCCACGAATTATTCAAAGTGATGAAAAGCAAAGACCTACACACCAAGAATACTCTACCCAGCAAAGCTATAATTTAGAATCAAAAGACGGATAAAGAGCTTCCCAGACAAGAAAAAGCTAAAGGAGTTAATTACCACCAAACCAGTATGACAAGAAATGTTAAGCCCTAACAGGTTTGGCTCAGTGGATAGAGCATCAGCCTGCAGACTGAAGGGTCCCAGGTTCAATTCCAGTCAAGGGCATGTACCTTGGTTGCAGGCACATCCCGGTACGGGGTGTGCAGGAGGTAGGTGATCGATGTTTCTCTTTCATCAATGTTTCTAACTCTCTATCCCTCTCCCCCTTCCTCTCTGTAAAAAATCAGTAAAATCTGCTCTAAGAAAAGAGTAATATTAAAATTGACCGTTTCTCCAGGACACCTGGACCATGCCCACCAGCCAATCAGAGCAGCTGTATGCAAATTAACCCAGTCAAGATGGAGGCCAACCACTTCGGAACTAGATCGAACAGGAGGCTTCCGTTGTACCAGGAGTAAACTGTCTGCCTAGGCCGGCTGGGCCTCTCTCTGCTCAAGGCAACATAGTTGTAATTATAGAAGCCACAGAGCTGAAGCAAACAGGAGGCTTCCACTGCACCAGCGATGGAGGAAACTGTCTGCCTAGGCCGGCTGGGCCTCTACTAAGGCAACATTGTTTCAATTACAGAAGCCAAGGAGCTGAAGCAAACAGGAGGCTTCGTTACCTGCCTAGGCCTCGGCTTAAAGCAACAGTGTTTCAATTATAGAAGATAAACTTCAGGAACCTGATTCCAGCCAGGCTTGCTGGGACGTTGGGTCAATGGGAGCTGTGGGCAGACTGAAAATGGCCCTCAGCCCTGCACCCAGGCTGGCCACACCCCAATGGGGTTTGAGGGTCCCCACTGGGGGGGCTTTGCCAGCCTGCAAACAGCCATCAGCCCCTCACCCAGGCTGGCCAGACACGCCAGCAGGTGGACATCCCCTGAGGGATCCCAGGCTGTGAGAGGGCATAGGCCAGGCTGAGAGACCTCCCAAGTGCCCAAATTTTTGTGCACCGGGCCCCTAGTATATATATGAAAGAAATGTTAAAGGATTTTATTTCAAAAGAAGAAGATAAAAAATATGACTAATAAAATAGCAATAAATACATATCGAGCAACAATTATTTTAAATACAATCGATTCAATGTTCCAATCGAAAGACATAATGGTTTAACGGATAACAGAACAAGATTCTTACCTATGCTTCTACAAGATACCCAACTCAAACTGAAAGATACACAACTGAAAGTAATGAAAAAAGGGATGGAAAAAGGTATTTCATGAAGGTGGAAATTTTAAAAAATCACTTCTCAGCCTTCTGGCTAATATCAAGTGTTGAAAAAAAGGCTGAAGTAGCAATACATATTTATCAATAACATGCATGCATGACTTTATAGTGAGAGAAATGGAGTTATTCTTAATAAAATGTGCTTTCTATGAAACTCCAACGTACAAGTGATACTTTGAACATAATGATTATACAATAATTAGAAATTAAAGCAAGTTTTATCTATTCTGAAGAAAAAAAAGAGTAAGTTAAATAGTACAGATTTTATGAAAGACAAATTAATCCTGAAAGAAATGATCATTTGGACAATGACTTACACAATGGGCTGTGCTGGCCAGTGGGCAACAGGAGCAGTAACATGAACTGCAGGCTGCACTCCCGCCATTCCTGAGCCATCTTAAAAAAACACAAAAA
This sequence comes from Murina feae, assembly GCA_004026665.1. Lineage (NCBI taxonomy): Eukaryota > Metazoa > Chordata > Mammalia > Chiroptera > Vespertilionidae > Murina > Murina feae. Next base: position 22,580 of record PVJC01011085.1, read on the forward strand.
CACATTTATTCCAGAGTACCTGTTTAATAACACTTTATCTCTAAAAGAAAAGTCACATACTGAAAATGATACCTAAAAAAAAAATCTGTATTTCCTTCTGGGTTAGGAATTATCAAAGTACAATGCAAGAAAATACAATATAGTAATTTCTGAAACCTAGATAAAAGGAAAATACCTATAAATCAAATATATTATATGTTTTATTTGCATTAAGTAAAACTGTGCTTTTCTCATTTACATATTTTTGCTTGCACAAAAATCAATTTTCCTGGATCAGTGGGAAAAAATGTTTAGACTATAGATAACTTACAATAAGCAAGATTAGGATCCATAGTATTCCTGGCTCCATAAAAATAGTACGCATCATCATAAGGAGTTCTATAGTTAGTAGCCAAAGGTGGTAGTAGGGGAGGTGGAGGCAGAGGTGCAATCCTGTATCAAAAGAAAATTGGAAAATTCTTCTCATATTACATTGTAATATTTTTAATATCAAGATATCATTCTTTTCCAAAAATGTTACTGAAAATCTGTTGCTTTTGAAAAAGCTTCAAAAGTTATGTAAGACAAAAACTTCACATTTTATTCAAACAATACCTAATTAGTCACTATATGACAGTATTGAAAAAACATGGTCCCTGTCCCTCAGAAATAAACAAAAACAGCAAAGTGTAGTAAATGAAGCCATACAAGCAGACGAGGGTGCTACAGGAACACGGTGTAGGGACACTGAAATCATCTAGGCAACAGTAGGGAAGCATGAGGAAGGCTCTCTAGAAAAGGCAATGCTTCAGCCAGGCTGCTAGAGTGAGCGAGTCAGAGAGAGGAAGAAAAGGCAGAGGCACAAAAAGTGATTAAAAATAGTCCCATTAGACTGGAGGAAGAGGTGCATTTTTAACTATAAAAATGTCTTGTTCTCAAAAGAAATAAACAATAATGTATAACAGACTCCACTTATATATCAACAGTCAAGTCTTGACTCTTGACTAGGAAATGTGGCTCTATTTCCCCCAAGGCATTTTTTCCCAGTAGTAAAAATGGAAAAGGCAAACCCTTTTACATGAACAGAAAGAGGAGGGGGACTTCCTAGAATGTCTGCATCTTTAAGTTTTCCCTAACTTGTTCTCCTTACTGTATACTGCAAAATAATTCTGAAGAGCTAACAAGGCATTTACAGTTCTCTTCATGCATTTACAATTCTCTTCAGGCATATTTTTCACATTTACTAGTCCCTCCGTGTGTCTAACCTTACTATCCTCAAGTCCACAGATGCATCAACAAAATAGTTGAAAAACTGCAATGAAAACCTGTCAGCATCATTCAATCTTACATTTTTATAGAAATTTATTTCAGAGTTAATCCTCACAACAACTCTATTTGTAGACAAGGAAAAAATACTTGTATTGCACTTTTACAAACGAGAACACTGAAGTTCAATAAAAATGTGGTTTGCCCAAAATGCATACAGTGAAGCTGACCACTGTAACCCCTCACCCAATGCTGAGACCATAATACCATGCTCTGCAATTCCAATCCCACCTAGTCTTTTCAGAAAGGAGGGCAGAAGATGAAACAAAACACCTGATAAATACAATAAACAGACCTAAAACTTGTTAGTATTAAAGTCCTACTGAAAGAAAGTACAGCCCAGAAAATACTACTGTTAACAAAGGAAAACACCTGATTAAACACATTACTAAAATACATTAATAATAAGCAAGAAAACAGTTCAGGTCCTCCTAAGAGAAGAAAGTATAGCCCAGAAAATATCAATGTGAACAACAGAATTTTCTGTATGTACAGTGTAGTATAGCATGATGCCTTTTACCAACAGAAATCATATCTTCTCCACAATACCCTACATTACAGGTTTTATAATCTCAACAGTTTTCATTTCATGTATTTGAGATGCATAGCCCGTAAGTAATCACAGATAAAAAGTTGAATAGAAGTTAAAATAAAGTAATATATATATATGTCACATTAGAAGTCACTTTTCTATATAAACTGAAGGAATTATTCAATATTTGCCAAATGGAATTACAAAACTGAAGAAAATGTATGTTTGTATGTTTAAAGATATTTAAAATATTCAAAAATATGATCTAAAACTAAAGACTACATGCACTTATACATTCTAAAAATTCTAAAGCATCTTTCAACAATAAAAAATGTTATAAGAATTTTCCTTGTTTTTATCATAACAGGAAAGTCCAACAATGAAAACATTTCAAGAGAAATTATTTGACAAAAGTTGTTAATTACACAAAAATCTCTAATGGTTAATGTTACCTGCTTCAGAAAACCCTTCTGAATATAAAATATAATGACACCTACCCCAATTCCCAAATACAAAACATTTTAAACAAGCACCTGGGAGGCAGCATTTCACCAAGGGAGCTGCCGAGTCCACTGTACAGATCTTCACTTTGTGGTGGGATGGAGTGAGCTGGTGGGCAGGAAGGGGCACGGGGGGCAGATAAAGGAGGGAGAGGGGTCTGGAAAGCTATTCTGGGTCTTTCAGGTGGGATCGTCTCTTCATGGTATCTTGGTGCCACACTAAACTGTTTTAGTCTATCGGGCTGAAATAAAGAAAGGTATCTGTCTGTTATATACAATCATTAATTGAAAGGTGGAAGAGACCTCAAAAGACCCTCTATCCCAGAATGCCAACCGACACTAAGTTACTCAGAGAATAACACAATGTTACAGCTACAAGATTTTATAGATCTAATCCCTATTTTATAAAAGGGGTAACTGAGGTCCCCAAAAGTACACAAACTCCTAATGTCTCACTGTTAATAAATAACCAAGCAAAGACCAGAGCCAGATATTAATTCTAAATAAAAACTCTATTATACCACA
>PVJC01011085.1:25541-42391 GCA_004026665.1 Murina feae
GTATCAGGCTCTATTCATCCCAAAACAGTATCCTTTTTTTCCCTCCATGTTTATCTTCCCTAGGAATGATTTGTCAGATTAATCTAAAAGTTTTATTCTATGAGCAGTCAAAAAGTACACTGGGAATGAGTGGTACTGATGAGATAATAACTTTTTTAAACAGATAACCCCACCCCCCCAGGATCTACATAATTAGCACAAGTGAAAAGGTACATCAAAAGTTGCCTACAGCTAAATAATTTTAAGTTGCTATATTCTTTAAAGAATGAACTTTTCAGTAAAATTAAAATTTCTTAATTATTATTCAAAGACTAGAGGCCCGGTGAACAAAAATTTGTGTACTAGGGGGAGTCCCTCAGCCCAGCCTGTGCCCTCTCACAGTCTGGGACTCAGGGGATGTCCACCTGTTGGCTTAGGCCCGATCCCCCAGGGATCCCTGGCAGTCAGACATCCCTCTGGCACCCCAGGAACCCTCGGGGGATGTCCACTTGCCAGCAGGGAGCAGGCCTAAGCTGCAGACAGACATCCTTAGAACTGCTGAGGCGGGAGAGGCTCCCACCATCACCACTGTGCTGGCAGCAGTCAGCTGGCTTGTGGCTGAGCAGAGCTCCCCCTGTGGGAGCGCACTGACCACCAGGGGGCAGCTCCTACATTGAGCATCTGCCCCCTGGTGATCAGTGTGTGTCAGTCATAGTGACCAGTCATTCCCAGTGGTTCTGCTGTAGAGGCCTAGTGCACAGGTGGGGGCTAGCTGGTTTGCCCTCAAGGATGTCCCAGATCAGGGTGGGGTTCCCGCTGGGGTGCCTGGCCAGCCTGAGTGAGGGGCTGAGGGCCATTTTCAGGCGGGCCACACCCCCTTCAGGGTGGGGGTCCCCACTGGAGTCCCTGGCCAGTCTGGGTGAGGGGCTGATGGCTGTTTGCAGGCTGACCAAGCTCCCCAGTGGGGACCCTCACCCTATGGGGGTGTGGCCAGCCTGGGTGAGGGGCAGAGGGCCATTTTCAGGCTGGCCACGGCCGAGGGCTGGAAGTAGGTATCTAGGATTTATTTATCTTCTATAATTGAAACTTTGTAGCCTTGAGCAGAGCTCAGGGTCGGCAGGGCAGGCGAGAAGCTTGGCTTCCTCCATCAAGGGGGGCGGAGGGGGCAACTCAAGCCTCTTGCTAACTCCAGTTCTGTGGCTGCCACCATCTTGAGTTAATTTGTATATCTGATCCTGATTGGCTGGTGGGCATGGCTTGTGGGTGTAGTGGAGTTATGGTTAATTTGCATGTTTCTCTTTTATTAGATTAGATGAAACTAAAACTTGCCTTTGTAAATAAATTCTACCTAACCAACTACAGAAAAAGTACACTGTGAGAAGAACAATACTACACTATTACCTTAACTGCAATGATGTAATTCATTCCACTTACTGATGAGAATTACAAGATTAAAGTAAAAACAAAGTCATCTCTCTAGTTTTACATTAAGCAAAAATTACTAAAATGCTTACAGTCTAGAACTAAAGACATCAGTTTCTTTGGAAATTACTTGAATATAAGAAGAGTGATCAAGATATACTCAAGAACAATATTAACATCTATTGTAAATTAAACTGAAATAACTCTCCCATGGAACAGTACAGGTAAACAAAATACAAAGGACCAATGTGAAACAATCTGAAAGAAGAAGGCATATATGAAAAAGTAAAAATTAGCTTAGTGAAATAAACAAGTTTAGTTTATTAGTACTCGATCTACTCTTACACTTCCAATATCTTCTGTCTATCTCCACCTGCTGGCACATTTCAGGCTTATTTGACTGAACGATTAAACATTAAAAGAGGCCAGGAATCCTCACCGATTTCTCGGGGTCTTGGGCTCCAGAAGCTGCAACTCTGAGTTCCAAATATTTTTCTCTAAACAAAATTAAAGTTTTATATATTAAAAAATTATAGTAAACACAAACGAAATCATAATCATTACTGAAACAAACATATATACACAGTCCATGCAACAACATCTCTAAATACAAATAATTCATTTAATTGATGCAGTCCTTAAATGACGCTGAAAACTAAATTTTTCTTATTTGGTGTAAAGTAAACTAGGATTCACATGTAAACTGAGTTGAACAAGTATCTCTAGACCAGTGCCTGGTGTAGTTTAAAACCTAAGCAATTTACACAGAATAAAGTACAGAAGTAAAACAAAATCTTTACTTCTTTTAGGGTCCATGTATATTCTCAGTTCACAAAAAAAAGGGTAAAAAATTAAAAATTTATACCGTACTTTCTAATAAGAGTTATTGTTTTTTAATGTTTACAATGGCTAATATCAGACAGTAGATACTGACTTCCTCTAAGATAGAAGACAAATGACAAAACTAAAACATAACAGATGTCGCCTGGCTGGAATGGCTCAGTTGTTGGGCACTGTCCCATGCATTGAAAGGTTGCCAGTTCAATTCCTGCTCAAGGCACATGCCTTGGGTGCAGGCTCAATCCCCAGTGCAGGGAGCAGCCAACAGAACCATCACATTGCTGTTTCTTTCTCTCTCTTACTCTCTCTTTCTCTCTCTTTCTCTCTCTCAAAAATCAATAAAAATATTTTTTAAATATAAAAAGTCTCAAATTCTCTAGAACTAAAATATCTAGTCCAAATTTTAAACCGTAATTAATATTTCACATGTGCTTCTACAAGAAAAATTACAAACACTGAAACTTGTATATAATATAAAAACCTGTGAATTTATCAATGATTGTTTTTATACTATATATATTTACATTGTTAGAAGATAAAATACTTTTACATTTCTTACTATATATGGATAATATAAGTGGGCATGCAAATAATATTAAATACTATCCTAAATCAATAATTGAAGAAATTAATTCAAGTATGTCAAAGGCCTGTTATAATATACTATATACATAGTCTCATTTATTACCTATGACAAAGAAAATAAACACTGAGAGCATTTATTTACCTTGCTGATTTACAATGTGCAGACTGAAATTAAAGTGATTTACAAACACAAAAGCACATCAGGAAAAGTATCCTCTTATTTTACTATGTAACAGTTATTTACCACCATCTCATTTTACACAAATGCATTTTAAATTCAAATCCTCTCTTTTAAATGGAAACCTTTCATTACCGTCTCTTGTTCTCCTTTTGTTCAGCCATTTGTTCCAACAGTTCTTGTCTATATTTTTCTTTTCTTTTCTGAATAACTTCTCGATCTTCACCTCCTAGAAAACGAAAAGAAAAAAGTGCAATCTTAACTCTTGAGCACATATGCAACTAGAAATCTGAATTTTTAAAAACCTCCATTTTTAATTACTGGATCAAGAAGTAATCACTATACAAGCTGGAAAGTAAAATCATATTTATCATATGAAGTTCTCATATAATCAATAATTTCATAATGAATATCTACTATGTATCAAAGACACATTAACCCTTCCTTTTAGTTAAAAACCTTCTCAAATAAGAGAATAATTCCCATCCACATTTTTCCACTGAGAATAATAACTCCACTAATATCTTCCACAAGCCCCTTAAATTTAACAAGTGTGTCCAAACTGAACACCTCAAAAGCAACTGCCCCTCTTTGTTTTCTGTTAATGGCCTGAAAACCAAACCCCAAAACCACACTGTAACTTTGACTGTTCATCCTTTCTTATGAATGAATATCAGGTCCCATTAATCTTAGATAGGACCTCTCCACATTTCACCTGGATTGCAGCAATAAATTTCCTACCAGTCTCCCAAACGCCCCCTCTCACTGCTTCAGTCCATCCAGCACACTTATGTAAGATCAATTATCTATACTAATCTAATCTAATAAAAAAGTAATATGCAAATTAACCCTCACTCCATTACACCCACAAGTCATGCCCACCAGCCAATCAGGTACAAATATGCAAATTAACTCAACTAAGATGGCAGAGGCCACAGAGCTGGAATTGCCCTGGGCAATGGAGGAAGCCAGGGCCCTGGGGACCCTGAGCTCTATTCAAGGCTACGAAGTTTCAATTATAGAAGATAAACCCCAGATACTTGCCGGGCTGGGACCTTGGGTTGCCAGGGACAACCCAGGCTTTGAGTGAGGACCAAGGCAACAAAGTTTCAATTATAGAAGTTCAATAAATCCCAGATACCTGCTTCCAGCCAGGCACCCCAGTAGGGACCTGAACCCTGAAGGGGCTGTGGGCAACCTGAAACAGTCCTCTGTCCCTCACCCAAGTTGGCCAGGCACCCCAGTAGGGACCGGAACCCTGAAGGGGCTGTGGGCAGCCTGAAACGGCCATCAGCCCCTCACCCAGGCTGGCCGGGCACACCAGCAGGTGGACATTCCCCGAGAGGTCCCAAACTGTAAGAGGGCACAGGCCGGGCTGAGGGACCCCCCCCCCAAGTGCACAAATTTTTGTGCACTGGGCCTCTAATCTATACTAATAAAAGGATAATATGCTAATTAGACCAGGTCAACCAGACATCTTCGGGTCATCCGGTGCTCCTTCCAGACAAAGTCACAGTGGCGGGGGCCAAGGCAGAGCTCGTGAGGGGCGATCAGGCCAGCAGACAGAGTGATTAGGGGCAATCAGGCAGGTGAGCAATTAGGAGCCAGTTGTCCCGGACTGCAAGAGGGATGTCTGATAGGGATTGGGCCTAAACTGGCAGTCGGACATCCCCTGAGGGGTCCCAGATTGCAGAGGGTGCAGGCTGGACTGAGAGACACCCCCCCCCCCCATGCACGAATTTCATGCAACAGGCCTCTGGTCTTAAAATAAAACACTAATCACATTGGCACCCTGCTAAAAAAACATCAATGGTTACCTTTATTCTATAGAAAGGACTGTAAGCCTCACCCTGCTATCACTTAAGCAAAAATCCAGTTGTGCAAACATTTTGGATCCACCAAAGATGATTATTATTGCATATGTTAATGACACAAAATCACGTCTTAATCGAGATATGCACGATAAGAGCACAACAAAATCACAGGACATCAAAAGCACAACTGAACCAGCAAGTACTCTACTACCTTAATTATTAGCCTTCCAATTAATACTTAAGTGGATATACAGCATCTGAGTCTCTCAATTAAGCACAGATGTCAGCAACAGTGGAGCTCCCACTGGGGAAACATAAATTATGTTAAGGTTAATAATAATGCTTTATAATCAAATATCCATTTTGCTTCTGATCATGATGACATGCACAGAACTTAACCTCCTACCATAAAACTAGGCAAAACATATGACACGGCACAGCAAGCAGCACAGGACTGTAATATCTGAGGGGAGAAAAATAAATGAGGTGAACCCTTTAAGCACCCCTGTTTCTGCCTAAATGCAAGTTCCAGGCTGCCAGTAAAGGAGACAGAGCACAAAGCAAGCTGGAAGCTGAGTTGAATTAAGCAGATAATGATCAAAATTCAGAAGAGCTATCATGGCTGCAAGTTTAGGGCAGAGATCCAGAAAGCATAAAAAGAGATTCAGAAATCCACGGAGAGATTCCTTCCAACTTTCTGTGCACTAGCTGTGCGTGCAGAGAGTGAAATTCCATTAGGCTGGGCAAAGAAACTATGGAGGACACAGTAACTGAACAATTCTCAGACCTCGAAGTAAAGAGAAATTTAAGTTCTAGCCAGCAGAGTCCTTGGGGATCCTCTACGTTTTCAGGGAAGAACCCAGAAAGGTCGCCCTGTAGTAGTAGGGCTGAATAAAAGGCTACCCTAAATGTCCCTAGCTAAGCTTAAAATGAGGCCTCGCCCTAGCCGATTTGGCTGAGTGGATAGAGCATTGGCCTAAAGACTGAAGGGTCTCGCGTTCAATTCCAGTCAAGGGCACAAAGCTCAGTTGCAGGTTCCTCCCCCTCCCACCCCAGGCGCTGGTCAGGGCTCATGAGGAGGCAAGCAATCAATGTGTTTCACATAGATATTTCTGTTTCCCACTTTCTTCCACTCTCTCTAAAAATCAACAGAAAAATATCCTTGGGTGAGGTTTAAAAAAATAAAATTGAAATAAGGCCTCAAAAAGACGGTCCTTAAAGTAACAGAAAAATGTAACTATGATAGGCAAAATTCTAAGACAAAATCCTATGTTCCCTACCTTCAGGTGATGACTCCCTGTATAAACCACTCCCCTTAAGTGGGGACATGACTTCCTCTTAGCCAATAATATGTAGCAAAGGTGAAAGGAATTGGCAGGTGTAATTAAGGCAAATCCTATATAATGAAGAGCTAATATGCAAATGGTCATCACACCCTCATGCCATCCTGCCATAATGGCTCAGAACTCAACACTGGAGAGAGAGGAATGGGGACCAGCCAGGCACAAATGAGCTCTAGGAGGAGGAATGGGGACCAGCCAGGCTGCAGCCCAGGAGAGGGACAAGCTGCCCGCCCCGTGGTCTCGGGTACCTGTGGCTGTGGCCTAGGTGAAGCCACCCGCCCACAGTCCCCTGTAGTGCAGATGTCCTGGACTAAGCAGCCCAGACCCTAGGTGCCTGCGGCTAGCCAGAGGGATGGAAGGAAACCCGGGTCCTGGGTGCCTGCAACTGGCCAGAGGAGGGAATCCTGGGTCCCAGGTGCAGGGTGAGGCAGAAACAGTTAGGGGCAATCAGGCCAGCAGGGGAACAATTAGGGGTGATCAGGCTGGTAGGTAAGCAGTTAGGCAGGCAGGCAGAATTGGTTAGGAGCAATCAGGCAGGCAGACAGAGTTGGTTAGGGCAATCAGGCAGGCACATGATTAGGAGCCAGCAGTCCTGGATTGCAAGAGGCAGTCAGACATCCCCCGAGGGGTCCCAGATTGGAAAGGGTGCAGGCCGGGCTGAGGGACACCCCCCTAACCCCATGCATGAATTTCGTCCACCAGGCCTCTAGTCAATTCTGAATTTATCAAAAGGGAGATTTATCTTGGGTGGTCCAGAGCTAATCAGGTAAAATCCCTCCCTGAGTTTAGAAAGCTCCTTGCTTGCATAATAAAGTGAGCAGGCAGGGTGAGGAAGGAAGCCCATTTTGCAAGAAACAGTGGAAGTCACTAGGAACTGAGGGTGATCTCCAGCTGACATCCAGCAGGAAGCCAGGCCTCTTAGTGATACAACCGTAAGGAAATTAACCCTGCCAGCATTCCAACTGGGCTTGGAACCTGCCTGAAACCTGGGTTTTAGCCTTGTAAGACCCTGAGCAGAGGACCCAACTAAATTCCTAACACAAAGAAACTGAGAAATAATGTGGCATGTTTTGAGCCACTACGTTTATGCTAATCTGTGATGTAGCAATAGAAAATTAATAGTGACCCTTAACCATTAGAAAAGTTAGTCAATAGAAAAAAAACACATAAGTAAAGATGATGGAACAATAAATAAGGAAGTTAAAATAGCTCCCATAACTATACCCAAGTATTTTAAGTGAAAACAGAAACACTATGAGGAGGAAAGGGAAGATATTATAAAGAATTAAATGAAGAGTTCTGCTTCTCTTTAGAAAGTAAAAGGCCACAACATTGCTCAGACCCCACAATGCAAAAAGCTCAATCATCTACAAACTCAAAACTTTAAAAAAAAAAAAGCCCATCAGAGAGCTGTTGTTACAAGCAACCAGTTAAACTGAATTTCAAAGGTTATAAAAACCAGTCCAGACATCGGACAATCAAAGTGTTTTATTTTTACCAGAATATGGAGAAATAGGAGGCGGCCTTACAAACAGGTAAGAAAAAAATAGCTGAACTATTAATGAATTCTTAAAGGCTCTGTGTGGGCTGCAAGACAATGTAGATTCCTGGAAGGCCACTCAGAAGAGGACTCTGCACCCAGTACCCCTCTCCCAAAGAATGATCACAAGAGAGACTGGACATGGGGCAGCACAGGAGATCTGAAGACACCCTTCCAAATAAAATAAAAAAATAAAAAACACAAACCAACCATTGCATTTTTCAGACTCTTCGTAATCTACTGATAGAAGGGCAGAAAACCTGCTCAGACCCAGCATTCTGCACACACAAAAGAAAGACCTATTGCTGTGAGAGGAAGGGCAGAAAATTCTCATGCAAGACCCTCGAAGACATCAAGTTTGGCTAGCTACCACTGTGGGGACTGGCAAAGGACTCATTTCTGAGAATCACACACATAGGGCCAGCCTTCCCCCAAGGAACAAGCCACAAGAATCTAAGCTGAGAAAGGAGAGAGAAGTACAGAGAGAGACAGCATCTCTGTCAGGGGCATTAAGGCCTAGCTGAAAACTGATGAAGGTGAAAAAACACAGAAAATCCCTCCAGCATGCCAGGCCTCACACAAAGAATAAGGCAGTCAGTTAAGAATTTAAGGATGTGTAAGACATGAACATTACTATAAACCACTACTCTCAACAAAGACACATTGCACATTCTCTCAAGTACACACTAAACATGCACCAAGGTTGACGATATCCTGAGCCATTAAAAAATGAATTATCATACAATTGGTATGATTTCAAATTTGAATTTATACAAATTATTTTCTCAGACTACAAGGAAATTAAACAAGCAGTAAAAAACAAAAAGACAGCAGGAAAAACCCCAAATATTTGCAAATGTAAAAACATACTTCTAAATAACCCATGATTCTGTTGTAAACCCCCCCCCCAATATATTGTTTTTGCTCTAAGCAATCAATTGCCTTATTTTTAAAATAAAACAAAAGGCTCTAAATGAAGTCACTGGGGCAAAATTACAGGAAGACAAATTTCAATTCAATGCAAATGAGAATATTATAACAATCAGAGCCACCTAAAGATGGAATGTGCTGCCTTGGAAGAGAGTAAATTCCCTGTGGGTACATATACATATAAACTGAAAATATACACTGAATGGCCAGATTATTATGACCACCGGACATCTGTAGGCAAATTAGCTATAATTTTGCACTGAAGTTGCTAGAGGGCCAGACCATTTTAATTGGGAAACAGGTTGTTTACCACGACAGTAGGAGTGATTTTTTTCTGAAGATATGGATAAACAACGCGATTTAACAGGCTTTGAATGTGGGAGATACATATATATACACACACACACAGAGTGGCCAGATTATTATGACCACCCCAACAGTACTTTGTTGGGCCACCTTGTGCCTTCAATACTGCAGTGATTCTTCTTGGCATTGATGCCACGAGATGTTGAAAGGTGATGCGAGGAATCTGACACCATGCCTTATGAATAGCACTGTCCAGTTCTGTGAGATTTGATGGTTGTGGAACCAGCTGCCTGATGGCTCTTTTAAGTTCGCCCCACAAATGCTCAATTGGATTGAGATCTGGTGATTGTGAGGGCCACTTAAGCAAGGTAAAGTCTCCCTCATGTTCTTGAAAGCACTCCTGCACAATATGAGCACCATGGCATGGAGCATTGTCTTATTGAAAGAAGCCATCTCCATTGGGATACTCCATCAACATGATAGGATGAACTTGATCAGCAATGATACTTAGGTATGTTGTGCTATTCAGACGTTGTTCCACATGAATTAAAGGGCCCAAATCATGCCAGGAAAACATGCCCCAAACCATAACACTGCCCCCCCCCAGCTTGAAGGGTTGTACTCATGCATGTGAGGTGCATGCTTTCATATTGTTTCCACCATATTCTCACTCTGCCATCTGCATGATGCAACTGGAAACGTGATTCATTGGACCACATGACTTTTTTCCAATGCTCAACTGTCTAATCCTTGTGTTCCTGTGCGAATTAGAGATGTTTTATCTTGATAACTGTAGACAGTAAAGGTGTTTGAACAGGCCTTCGGCTTCCATATCCCATATCCCATATCCCATAATATGATGCAGTATATGGCTAATTTACCTACAAACGTCAGGTGTCATAATAATCAGGCATGTGTGTGTGTGTGTGTGTGTGTGTGTATCCCACGTTCAAAGGCTGTTAAATCGCATTGTTTACCCATATCTTCAGAAAAAAATCACATCTACTGTCGTGGTAATCAACCTGCTTCCCTATTTATAATGGTCTGGCCCTCTAGCAACTTCAGTGCGAAATTATAGCTAATTTGCCTACAAACATCAGGTGGTCATAATAATTTGGCCATTCAGTGTATATATAAAGCCATGAGATAAATCATTGCATTAAATGACTTGAATAGTTTGTTGCAAACATTAGAGTCTATCATCTCACTGAGTATTAATCCATGATTCTTAGAGTGTATTAATGATAAATTCATGCCATTATCTTAAAATTTCCAAATAATGATTCCATTATTTGTCAGTGGGCCATCAAAGAAAGTCATTTTTCCAATTTTTATCATGTTACAAAATACATCATAAGAATAAAGCCTTCTTATCTATCTATATAGTAAAACTGGTCAATTTCACTTAATGACATTATAGTAGAATAAAATGTCAGGTGCTATGCGATTTTTCTCATTTCAAAGAAATAAAAGTCTGAAATATTATGCAATTATATTATCTCTAAACCAAGATTTAAGTTACTGATGGTTCTCAGATGAATGAACCTAAACTGTTGATCCTATTTTTTCATATACTGAAACCAAATTTCAAATAATTTTTCTAATAATTTTTACAAAGAACAGAGTTCATTTCTAGTTAAAGTTACACACAGGAGCCCAGTTGGTGTTGCTCAGTGGTTTAGCATCAATCTATGAACCAGGAGGTCACAGTTCAATTCCTGGTCAGGGTACATGCCCGGGTTGCAGGCTCAGTCCCCAGTAAGGTGTGTCCAGGAGGCAGCCAATCAATGATTCTCTATCATCACTGATGTTTCTATCTCTCTCTCCTTCTCTCTTCCTCTTTGAAATCAATTAAAAAATATTTTTAAAAAATGTTTAAAAATAAAGTTACACACAGGAACCCTGGTCAATTTGTTCAGTGGTTGGAGCTTTGGCCCACAGCCCAAAGGGTTGCAGGTTCGATTTTCAGTCAAAGCACAATACGTGGGCTGCAGTTTCAATCCCTGGCCCTGGGACTGAATCACAACCAACTAATGTATCTCTAACATCAATGTTTCTTTCTCCCCCTCTCTTATTCCCCTCCTCTCCCCTCCCCTCCTCTTCTCTCTCCCCTCTCCCCTCCCTCTATCTCTTCCACTTGCTCTAAAATCAATGGAAAAAATATCCTTGGGTGAGGATTAAAAAACAAAAAAATAAAGTTGCACACAGGAAATAAGGCTCTCTTTATCGTGACAAGTTAACATAGAAAACCAACATGCTTATGTTAAGCTATGTCCTTCATGTCTATAAAGAGAAAGTGTGGATTATGATCATGACTGGAACAAAGCACCTACCCAGAAATTACATGGAAAGAACACGGGGAAGGGTGTCTATCAAAAAATAAAAAGACCTTTCAGGAAACACTCTACAAATCTAATCAACTGAAGTTTGCACATACCAAAGAGCATCCCCGCAAAAGGACTACAAATTTCTCGGGTAGATTTGGATGCTTCATCGTCTCGAGCACTAAAACAAAAACAAAAAGAATTAAAACCCAAGTAATTTTCAGGAAACAAAAATGAGAGTAAAAAGTAGTTATGCATTATTGGCCTTTAAAATATTACAGATGCTATGATAGTTATATATTTTTCAAGTTAGGGCAAAATCATGGCATTTATAGCTTTATATAGTGGGACCCCAAATGTATTTGGGTTCCTTTTTCTTCAGCCTTCTTCGCTGGCTCTATAGATTCCTAATAAAACCTTTTTTTTTTTAATAAGAGGTTACCCCAGTGAAGAAAATGAATATAAGTAGACATAAATCTTTTTTTAAAAGGAAAATGGTAATACCTATACCCATACTTGGAAACGACCATCCCTAGAAGACTCCTTCCTAGAAAGTTAAGTCCCTTGCAGAACTTTCATTAATTAGACCCAAACAACAAAATCTCTTCTCCTAAGCACTTTTTAAAATATATAAATATATATAAATTTCAGAGAGGAAGGGAGAGATAGGAACATCAATGATGAGAAAATATCATTGACTGGCTGCCTCCTGCATACCCCCTACAGGGAACAACTGAGGGAACTGTGACTTCCCAGTTCATAGATCAACACTCAACCACTGAGCCGCACGGGCTGGACTATCTCAAGCACTTTTATGAATTACTTTGTTTTAAAGAAAATAGACACTGTTCCTGATACATGACAATATTATCTCCATTATACACTAAATATTCAGAAGCACTTATCCTTATTTATGATACAAGAAAGCCAACAAAATGGTAAACAACAAATAGAAAGAGAACATGAATATAAAATGCATATCATTTCCTTTCTTTTCAAACATGACAGAATTATATATGAACACCCATTTTACAAAGTAAGCATAAAATTATCTACTCAATAAGCTGAAAGTTTTGAAAGGAAAACTCATTGTGGAATATTTTCAATTTATTTCCAGTTATGTTATACCACCCATTTAACTCCAAGATATTTTAATTGATTTCTAGTCTTTGTATTGTATATTTATTTCTCCTTTTTTACTTAAAATATATACACTTTAAAATGATAGGGACTTATTAAGAACACCTTGGTACACTTTACCATCAAAACCTGCCCTTCAAAAGAATGCTGTAAAGTACTGAAATTTTTCATTCAACACAACTCTCCCTTTCTGAACCTTTTCTTCCAATTTCTTCCTAACAAGGAAGGCTATTAAAATCTTTCCACTTTTCAATAAGCCGATTTTAGCAGGTGCTGTTTCACAGTGTATGGAATGACGGAAGGGCAGAATTTACATGACATACTATACCTCTTATTCCCAGCAGATGAAATTCGTATGTCTGACTGTCCTGTGACATCGCCACCATACTCCACAGAAGGCACATTCCCTCGTCTGTTCCCGTGTGTCCTTAAAAACACATTAGCTTATACAGCTTGTCCCACATGCAGTGGGCCCAGGTCTCTGGTGTTTGTGCATTTGATGTTGGAAATATTAAAGGCAACAAAGTGTTATAGTGAAATTTTACTGTAAACATGTTTTAAAATTAATGTGAATAGATTTGATTCAAATATGATCAGCTGGTTATTAAGAGACACTAGGAGTTTTGATTTTGTCTTTAAAATAAAAGATCATTATAAATTATTTCATTATAACATCTAGAAATTTTTAACTTGAAAACTATGCATATACTATACTTTTCCTCACTCTTCTAAATGTCAAGTTCAATTCTAGGCACAGGGTATATGGACATGGTCCTTGCCCTCAGGAAGAATACAGTCAAATTTCAAAATGAGATCATTTTCTTAATCAAAATTCATAGATTCTGGGAATTATTTCACTGCATTTACAAACCTTTATAACTTAAAAACATAGTCATAGATTTACCATTTAATCAAATCAAATGTAACAAGCCACAACATTTAACAGTGTAAATCACATGAAAGAATAAATATTAATAATAGGTGCATAGAAAACACCATAAATGGACTGATGCATGGCTAGAAAATTGTTACTTTACTTACTAGATCATAACAATAAGAAAAGATTAAAAAATAATTTTTAATGTTTTTCAATTTATGTTTTTTTCCATTTGGCAAACATTGATTTCTTTAGCTTAATTTCTCATACCAGAAAAACATGATTATTTACATCAACATTTATAGGCATCCATGAAAATCACCATTTCCTAAATCACAGTTCTTTACATGGCAGTTAAACTATACTGTCTCTCAAGAGAACGACTAGGAAAAAAATATGGCTGTTAAAGTATTGTTCAATATTTTAGGTGAATTTCATTATCACATTAGAAAAAATGGCAATTTTCAGAAGAAAAGGAACTTCTCATTCTCCACAGAGCCAGCATATAAAATTCTTCACTCGTAACCATCACATGAGTCATTGTCAATATCATCTGTGGGGGAAAAGACTCTACAGGATTATAACCTTACTAATGTATGACCTGGCATGACATAAATGTCTCCCATTTTTTATCCATATCTAAAACAACAGAACCCTCCACAGGGCATTGCAAAAAAGAATTTCAAATTTATTTCAATTCATCAAAATACGGCTGGTCTTATATCTAAAGTCTAGGTGATTGAATCTTTTAAAATGACACATAAGTTAGTGTTATTCTGTACTGCTATGCTTAAAGAACAGGTAAGTATAAACTCAAATTCAAATTTGTAATTAAAACAATGCCAAGCAACCAAATTTAGTTATACTGGATCTATATAACACACATGTACAGAAAAGGGGTTAACAGAGCAAGCTTGAGCTGCCTATCCTTAGAAAGGTCTAGTAGCAAGGCTGGCCCTTGGCTGGCACCTGGAACATAGATTTAGGGAGGAGTCCCACCATTCCTAGAGCTGAAAAGAATGGCTCACTATGCCTACACCAGGGGTGGGGAACATTTTTTCGGCCAAGGACCATTTGGATATTTTTAACATCATTCGAGGGCCAAACAAAATTATCAACTTAAAAATTAGCCTGCTACATTTAGTCACACATTTAATTAACTCACCCTCATGCCTTGGCTGGGCCAGACAAACTGATTTCTCGGGCCTTATATGGTCCATGGTTCAAAAACTCCCCCCCCCCGGCCTAAAGTGTTTGTATAAACAATATAGTTTATTTACATCTACTTTTCTCCAGAAAGTCTGGGATTTTGGTACAAATAGGAAAAGGATGCCTATGTAACCAGCCCCCACAAAAACATTGGGACTAAGTCTATAATGAGCTTTCATGGCAGACAACATTTCACCCATGATGCCACAGCTGGATGCCAGAAGAATTCAACGTGTCGTGTGTGACTCTACTGTGAGAAAACTCCTGGAAGCTTGGCCTGCTTGCCTCTGGACTTTGTCCCATGCACCTTTTTCCTTTCCAGATTTTATTTTATATCCTTTCATCTATAATAAGCCATAGCCAGAAACATAACCATATACACTAAGTCCTGTGAGTCCTTAGGAATCCCTGAACTGGGATTCAGGATTGCAAACCCTCAATACAACAGACAAAAGTAAACTTGTTGATGTGGTACAGAGGTGCCTAGACCACGTTTTCAGATATAGAAAAATTTAAAGTTATGAAATTTTAAAAGCATCACTTGGGATTAAATCAAATTAACCAAAACTGAAGGCTACTTACACATAAAAAAATTCTTTCTAAAATATATCAAAGAGTTTGTGGTTTCCTGCACTTTCAGCTAAGTTTGAACTTGCATTTCTAGCTTATTTTTACAAGCTATACCCAAGTACACTATCTAAAGCACCTACACAAAACATGTTTAGTAAGTTCTTTGGTATATATAAAAATCTTAATAAAGCAAACACTATACATTACACAAAGTTAAGTGATTTTATTTATGTGTAAGGTCAAGATCTCTGCTAAATTCTACAGTAAAATTACAAAGATTTCCTAATGAACAGGACATATAAAAGACAGTTGAAGGTGGGCTCCTTCACTAAAGAGAAACATTTGTTAATGAAATTTATTATAAAAGTCTCCATCTCTGATAATTAAAATAAATTCAAAACTGAAGAAATATTTAAGAATCCAAAAATGAGCAGAAATATGTATTTCACTAAAAAAGGGCAAAATAAAATCTTAAGGTATCCTATTCAATTTTATGAAATGACTGGCACAAATTGTAAGTTATAATAAGACATAAAATAAGAAAATTAGAAAGGAACCTAACAAGCTGAGAAGGCAAATTATAGTTGAAAAGTTAGCCAACTTACTATTAAAATCATCTAATCTAATAAAAGAGTAATATGCAAATTGACCTTCACTCCATTACACTCAACAAGCCATACCCACAAGCCAATCAGGAGCAAATATGCTAATTAACTCAACTAAGATGGCAGTGGCCACAGAGCTGGAGTTGCCCCAGGCAATGGAGGAAGCCAGGGCCCTGGGGGCCCTGAGCTCTACTCAAGGCTACAAAGTTTCAATTATAGAAGATAAACCCTAGATACCTGCCTGGCTGGGACCTTGGGTTGCCAGGGGCAACCTGGGCTTTGAGCAGGGGACCAAGGCAAAAAAGTTTCAATTATAGAAGTTCAATAAATCCCAGATACCAGCTTCTAGCCAGGCACCCCAGAAGGGATTTGACCCTGAAGGGGCTGTGGGCAGCCTGAAACGGCCCTCTTCCCCTCACCCAGGCTGGCCAGGCATGCCAGCAGGTGGACATCCCCCAAGGGGTCCCAGACTGCAAGAGGGCACAGGCTGGGCTGAGGGACCCCCCCCCCCACGAGTGCACAAATTTTTGTGCACTGGGCCTCTAGTATATAATAAACAGATAATATGCAGATAGACCAAACAGTGGAACCGGTTGCTATGATGCACACTGACCACCAGGGGGCAGACACTTAAAGCAGGAGCTTCCACAGGGGGAGCGCCACTCAGCCACAAGCCAGGCTGACTAAGGATGTCCAATTGCAGCTTAGGCCCACTAAGCCATCAGTAAGACATTCCCCGAGGACTCCTAGACTTCTAAAGAGTACAGGCCGGGCTGAGGGACCCACCCACCTCCATCCCTACCCCCACCCCCACCCCAAGTGCACGAATGTTGTGTACCAGGCCTCTAGTATCTATGTAACTATAATGGAATTTCCTTCATTTATTAAAGTTTCTTTTATATTTTTAATAAATTTAACATGTAATCACTCTTAATTATCCCTGCTAGCTCACTTTAACAGCTTTTATGGGAACATTAATAAAAGGATCACAGAGGAGAAACAAGATGGCGGCATAGGGTAGACACCGTATATGCAGCTGTGAACAACTATTTCAGAAAAACCACGAGAAGAACGCACGGATACCACTCGCACCCACAGGACGGCTGGCTGAGTGAAAATCCTACAACCAGAGAAGAGTCTGAGACTCAGAGCAGCAGCGGAAGCAAAGTACAGAGGTACGGAGGCGCG